>JBBPCZ010000019.1:591259-608493 GCA_037974445.1 Brycinus macrolepidotus | reverse complement strand
TGTGTCTCAGATGAAGACAAAGCATCATGTTGTGTTGTTTCTCCCCATTAGTGTCATTTTTTTCCTGTTTTGATGTACACAATTATGGTGTCTGTGTGTTTACTGGTGGTTAAAATTGAAGGTATTCTCGTCGCAGGACAACTATTTCGCGAGTGAAACTGCAAATTTTTTCCTTGTTTCTGTGAAGTGTGAACCCCAAGAAAAAATCTAACATCATTCCCTGCTTGGTTGAATGTTGTACTAGTTCCCCCCCCCCATTAAAAGTGCTGTGTCTTCATTTTTTAGTAATTTTTGCGGCAACCTGGAACGGATTACACGATTTCCCTTAGAAGTCTACGGGAAATTGTGTTTCGCACAACGAACACGCCGCATAATGAACGCTGGAACGAACTGCGTTCGTTATGCGGGGTACCACTGTATGGCATCACAGGTTCTTTATTTTCCTGTTCCTAATTATCAACCGTCAGAAAACCACAAATATTGTGACATATCATCCACTACTTACCAAACATACAAACTATACACATTTTTCATAACACCGTTTGAAAACACCAGCTGCACTTTAAGTCATACGAACATTTTTAGAAATTGTCCAAAATTTCTTATTTTGTAGTGAGGAGTGTTTTTCCTTCTTCTATATTGTTACCATTTTAAAAAATATGAGGGTTTTTTTTTCCCCATTTCAAATTGGCTGGTTGTTTTGCAATCTACAGATTCCATTGCAAACTACTGCACACATGGTTTTAAAATCAAATGACTTTCATATCCTGATAACTACACTCTGGCTGTACATCACCCAGTCCTGCGTACTGAAGAAATGAGATACTGTCAGCCATACGTTACTACAGTCTATTACATTACAACTAATAAACTAAGAGAATATTCATCATCTCTGATTACAGCAGCAATATTAATCACGCCTAATTTTAGCATCCTCGCTTCTATGACCAAGTCACAGCAGGCGTCCCTATCATGCCCAGACAAACATCCATAATAAAACACTGGAACACACACACAGAGACACATACACTCTATTTATATAACTCACTCACACGAGCAGTGTAAAGTCAGACGACCCTGTATGTGCAGATCCTCCACTCTCTCTCACACACACACACTCACATACAAACGCACACATATGCACTCTCTCCTGCCCCCATCCTCTCACACACTGTTCTATTTATACCCCCAACACACACACACACACACACATACACACAATCTAACAGCACAGAGGAGCAAGACGACCCTGACGGATTCTCTTCTTGCCGTGTCTCTCTCTATTTCTCTCTCTCTCTCTCTCACATACACACACACAGCTTTCACCCACAGTGCATAATCATAGCCTGTCATTGGTGAATGGATGACACCCTGACAACACTCATCCTGTGTAAGATGTAGCATTTGATAATCTGTTTTGCACCAGACCTGCTTTATATTCTGATTTGCAGGCCACTGATTTTTTTTTTTCTTCTCTTGGGAGAGGTAATCTGTTAACAGCTCGCTGCTACAGAATGGCTTAATCATTAATAAAAACACTGACCCTATTAAAACCCAAACGTTAGATCCAAAAAGCTCACATTTATGCAGAATGAAATATGGCCTTAATTCTCTTCACCTCTCCTAATAGGGCTAGTGCCCGATCCATTAGAGCAAGACACCAAGTCAGCCCAACAGCCTAAATGAAACCAAAGCAATCCAAACACAGTAAATGCACATTGTGCAAATAATCAATAGAATGGTGTACAAATAAACAATAACGCCACATACAGAGGTGCCTTGACTTTGTGTTATGCTGATGCTATAACATTATGAATGTATAATCTAAAAGAGTACAATATTTCAAAGTGCGGGTCTTTCCTGATTTTCCTGATTCATTCAGGTGGGTTTCTCAGCAAAACAGAAACATATGGACTCACTTTTTGCCACAATTTGACTTGAATTTGAATTATGAATCTAAATTGTTATGCCTTGATTTCAATTTGCATATGAAGCTTTGAAGTGAATTTACATCAAAACTGAGTTTGTATTCTATGATCTGACTGTGTGTGAATGGAGGTTTAGCTGGTAACATTAAGAAGAAAACTGTCAAAAATAGTTTCCCCTCAAAGTCTAAACAATGGATAAATAAGAAATCAAGAGAACCAACAAGAGACTTTCAATTCAACAATTAAAATGTTAAAGGCAAATCCTCATCTACCAATAATAACTTAAAAAGCGCTTATTAATAGAGCATACAGGAGCTAGCTAGACCACCTGTCACTTCAACGCCAGTGACTGCATTTCACCCTTTTAGAAAGGAGCCTGTATCCTCTAAACTTGCAACAGTGGGGGCGTAGGTTCGGCGGAATTAAACTTATAATGCACTATGCGGAGCTTGTTAGCCTGATAGCAATGCTGGCACTAGTGCTTAAAGAAGTGGTTCTAGCTATCACGCTAACAGGGGCACATACCACAGCTGAGCTTCAATAAATATTCAGATATGTGGAATCCAAGTCCCCTCGGCACAAAAATCACCCCATGGAAACACCAAACAAAAACTACTTTATAGAACCCCAATAAAATCTAATGTGCCAGGAAGCTACAATGTTAGGACTTAGCTGATTAACTAGTCACAAGCTAGAATATTGCACGCTGTGTTGTTACACCCTTATTAAGCAGTGGGTGGGCAATATGAGCATAGGTTATCATAACTGCCGATTATTAATGCCGTTTCTTGGAGTAAATCACAGGTAAGACAGTCACGATTACTCAATTTAAAAATGAATCAATTAAAATGTATGCTCTCCATGAATCAACCTAGTGATTACCTTATAAAAATGGTCCATGCAGGTCGTCATAGAGGGGAATTAAGAACTTAAATCTAACTTCAAAAAAAAACTTAAAACGAAAAAGAAAAAAAAACTATACCAACAGGATCGCACAAGAGTGCATATGTCTGTAGTTCTACATGTATGTAGTTACGAAGTGTATGCAAATACTCAATTAACTGTTAAAAAATGGTTAGATTGCCCAATCATTAATATAATTGATAAAGCCAGTTCTAATCTTGGGTATCATCAGTACTTCGAGAACACTGAACAAGTGCATGCATCATAAATTCTATAACTTTAGACCAGGTACAGAGAACCAGCAAAAAAACAAAAACAACAATAACAACAACAACATGTGCATTTGCATGAATTGCACAGTGACAAGTAGCTGATGTCAGTCCATTAGGCCATTTTGTTGCCTTTTTTAAATGTTGTATTACTACTTTACAGCCAATTGCAATCTGTCTGTAACCTCAGAAACACTAAATATCATTATACATACCACGTACTGTGAAAAAGTCCTGTGATGTATTCTCACCCAGGCCTAAAGGCAAGGTACCTATTTGAACAGGTCACAGCCACGGCAGCACATTTGAACGAAAGCCAAAAGCCGTGCAGAAAGAAAAGAAGGAACAGAGGGAAAAGATGAGAGGGGAACAATGGGAGAGGGAGACGAGGAGTGGCGTGCCAGTGTTAGCAAACATAGCTTCCCAGGCTCGCGCAGAGACACTAGAGGGAAGCCGACGCAATCTGGTGATGTCACTGAGCATGCATGATTGGCTCTTCAAGAGGCTGAAGCCCCTGTGCATGGACAAACAGTGCAGCCAGCTTACAGCAGGCACCAAGCAGAGGACATCTACACCACCCCAGCAAACCTACAAACCTGCTACCAATCATAAATTACTCCTCTGATTTAGAGTAAAACATCATACAGACTGTCATAATGTATACACACTGTTTATGGCACTGATGCACTGATTCAGTGTACTAGATTGATTCTGGCACCAATATATTAAACTGATCAGATATTGTTCAGATGTGTTAGATCCACAACAGTGTTTCTCAGTCATAGTGGTCAGAAAACTGTAACAGTGTGATTTTACAAAGCTTCTAGAATAATGGAAATGTAAAAATTGTACAATCCCAAAAAAATTCTGATGCATGTCTTCACTGTGGTACATTAGTCTCTCATGAATGTATATGTTGTATATGTTGTACGGTTGGAAAACAAAAGTTTTAATATTAGATTATGGAACTGAATTAACTGAGAAATAATCAATTAATTGACCTAAACGTTGCCTGTAAGCATGAAGAGCTGTAATTCTGAGCTATGGTAAGAGAAAAGAGGCATCATTTATCTGGTTTACAATTTTAATAAGCCGGTCTATGTTCATCTATGTAGATGAACTGTGTGAACAGAAGGAGTTGTACTTTAAGATAACCAATCAGCTTTTCATAGCTAGCTAATGTATGTAACACTGGAATAGCACAAGATAGCAGATGTTCAAATGCTTTTCAAAGTATCTGCTAATAAACAGAATCAATTCAGATGAGACCATTCCAGGAGTAACGTAACAGGGTGAGGATTTATAAGGGTAACATTGCTTCCTTCTGACAAATCACTGTCAGTGTGTAAATGATGCTTCCTTTACAGCTGGTCAAAGGTAAAGTTGCGCCTTCATGGAAAGCTAGGTCAGGGATATGCCATGACTACTTTTTGTTTTAACACAGTGTTCCCAAACTTAACTTTTTTTTGAGCTTCAGCCAAAACAGTCCTTTTTCATTTGCTATGAACAACCTTCACAGGTACAACCAAGTAGCTGGTTGAAATATAAACAAAAACAAAAGAAACATTTTTTGTCGACATTGGGATTGGTTTGTATGATGGTGTACATCGAAATACCGACGATATGACTGAGTACTGTTGCACAGCCCACCAGCCACCAACCCAACCCCCACTGACAAAATGAAAAAACCGGTATGTCGAAGAAACACTGGAGTGGTCAATGAAACAAAACCAAAACATGCACACCAAACCCCCAGCCCATCCACCCTGTTATCTCATCTCTCCCATTACACAAACTTCATGCTGTGGCCAAGTTATCTAGGTAATAGACAAATTCTGTGTTGTGAAATACCAACCTGGGCAGCACATTCAAAATGTAAATTTTAGGAACTGGCCTACACAGTTTATGCAGGACATATCCAATATATATCCAGCCTGTTGCAACTACGGTGTAGATGAGAGCAAACTCAGCATAAAACCTTCACCCCTGTCAGACTCTAAAGTTTGTCTACCTTCAAATAAGGGCTAACCATGTCTGCTATAAATATAAGGGCTATCCTGGCATTAACTGCGCCTCTGATACAAAGCCAGAGACAGAAGGAAATATGCGAATGAGTTACAATCCCAAGCGAGACTTGCTGTCTAAACATGGATGGTCTCAGCTACCCAGCGAGCCCCTGATCAGGAACTGACCTACACAGCATATGGAGGACAGACCTGAAGCTCACAGGCCAAGAATGAACGACAGGCCCAGGCACTGAGCCGTCCCGTTTTCCTTTATCAGGTTCCTTCGACTTTGAAAAACATACAGCTGACCCAATAACCTCTCGGCTCTCATGAAACCCACATCCCCTTTCCTGTCCACTCTCGAGCCCTCGACTCAAATACAAAAGCCGAAAACATGGCACAGACAAAGCCGGCTTGCTCAGACCGCTGCGCTGTCCTGCTCTCTCAATTAAAGCTGAGGCAGCTCTTATCTTGACAAAGCAAGGCCTCGCACAAATTAGCTCCAATTTAGCCCAGAGAAACGGAAACTGGCACACTGGCCAAAATAGCACTGAAATCACAAGGGTGAGGCAGGAGTGGCAGGTTAAATCCAGCCGCCACGGACCTGCGGACGACAATGGGGTGCGTACAGACAGATTAGGCCGAAGAGCAGGGCCGAAAGTGGGTGCTTTTGTCAGCAGTAATCAAAGGTATTATGCAGATCACAAACACCGTCAGATCTCGGCCTCACACTCCTGGCACAGAAGTGATCAAAACACTCAGTGTTATGAACTGAGTGCAAAATGCTGCTCTATTGTGCAATGAAATCAATATGACAATAGACCCAGGCACTGTCCAGGTTCATAATACACTCTGAGCCCACCTAGGTCTGACCTGTAAGGTAATAACGTTTGCTGTTACCAACCAAGATCTCGTGCACGTACACACCTGTACACTTCAGACAAACACCAGAGGAAATCTGAGAGCTCACAGATGACAGAATGGCACAAGAATAACAATCAGAAACAGAGGCACCTTATTTAGACAGCTCTGGTGTAATTCATCTCTTATAGGAAGGCAAAAGGCTGATGGGACTCTGTGCTTGAGACATTTAAGGGCTAAATGTGTCTGTGGTTGTTTCTGTGGGGTTTTTTTATGATCATTACCATTTGGAAATTAAAAGGCTTGCATTTATAAGGGACCGATGCTCTCTGATTCCTTTGAAAAGGCAATAAATCCCTGCTGCACTGCAAGCAACCCTTTTGCTGAGGATTGCAGCAGGCAGGGCACAGCCAGTTCAGTGTTAGGGAGGTTATAAAACGAAGAGGGACGCTTAAAACTATGATGAATACCAACACTAGGGTTTCACTGCGTTTCATCAGAGTCCGGGACACGACTGGTGAGCAGCACAGCACATCTGCAACGACGAGAGAGAGCAAAAGACATGTGTCTGTGTGCCTGTGTGTGTGTGTGTGTGTGTGTGTGTCTGTCTGTGTGTGGCCGGACAACTGCAGAGCTCACACTGACTTAAGTGCTTTTCCCGGAGTCCAAATGACTTGATTGGGCCACTATTTCACAATCCTGATGTCCTTGTCTCCTGGAACAAGTTAACACTTCACTTAACAGTTCAGTGTGGGTCTGTGTGTGTGGAGAGAATGACAATGTGTAACTAAACCCACTGACTGTGCAGTAGGGTGTAATTACACAGAAAAATAATAAAGTTGATCTTGATCATTACAGTACTCGGCCTTGTTGCGACAGAGCATAAACCCTGCGACCTTTTCCTCACTAAAACACTCAAAAACAGCCTCCCAGCAAGAAAGAGGGTGATAAAGCAGTCTCCATAAAGCTGCTCTCCTGTCTTACCTGTGTTCACCCTGCCTGCTAACACTGGTCGGGGTTAAAAATAGAAGGAGGAATGGTCGTTTAAAGAAAAACAAGGCTTGGCCTGGCTCTGTGGTGTGCCTGGGGTGCAAATTCGACGATAAAAGAGGACACTGGAATGAAGTGTGTGGTCAAAAGAAGACTTTATGTGTAAAAAACGGTCTGTTTTTAGCTCGCCAGCTAGCACGGCTGTGTTTTTGCTGTAATCTGTCAGCCGTTCGGGCATATTCCGCTTTCCTCTTCTGAAACAAAGCAGAGGGACGGAAAAGCAGCTCGGACTGGATCGGGGGATGGCACACACACACATACACACACACACACACTCCATTTCTGTCTCTCTAACACACACACACACATACATACATACACACGTATGACAACAACACAGGCTGGCCGAGGGCCGAGAGCCGAGAGCAGAGAGGCTGAAAGAGCCCCGGAGAGAGACTGTCACAGCTGTGTACCTTTGTAATGGACCCTCAGGTTGTTCTGGGAGAGCCCGATGTAGCTGTATTTATCCTTGGGGCTCCAGGATCGGGGTAAGGGGGTCTCTTCCTCGTTCACGGCCGGGTACAGCCGCTTCAAACGCTCGTTCAGCTCCTGCTCTTGGTCATTGGAAGCAGAATCCCCTGTCAACAGGCTCCCCGCTCCAAGATCTGCCATTTTCCCCCCTGTTTTTCCTCCTCTAATTCCTCCCCTGGCGTGTCAATCCGCTGAAAGGGGGGAGAGCGATACACTGGAGCAGAAACAGCAACAGCGATCTCCCCGGATAAGCAACGCTCTACAGCCAAACGCGCGGGGAACTCTGGGTAATGTAGTTCAAAACACGACCCTTCGTTTTACTCACCGACGACAGGAGGCTGGCGTAAAAAATACAATACCCATAAACAGTAAGACTCTGACGGGGCGGGGGGAGCAGAAAGAGTGAAGTAGGAGTCTTAATACTTGTAGTTACAGGAATTAATCAGTCCTCGTGTTATTTTAGTTTATTTGCTCAAAAAGACTGAGTTGTTATGGGTCCTTTGGATCCTTTGAGGATCGAGATCAGTGTTTTTGGTGTTCAGGAAAACATCACAATAATCACAGCTGCTTTCACTCAGTAACTCTTTACATAACCGACATCAGTTTAATCCTCATGTCTCGCCAAGCATTATGAGCACATGAGCCACTGAGCAGTTGGTGCAGATGTGGAACATTTGAAGAGGATCCACTCGACACTTCAGAGTAAACACTATTCTTGGACTTTAGTGACGTCATGTTAACGATGCTTGATTTATCGATGGTCAATATACAAAACGTGTTCAATGGATTTCTGGTGTATAGGCACTGGAAGGTGAATGTCTACTATATGAGCTTAATGCTTTGTTTTTAACATGCTATTCTCTGTGTAAAACAGATTGTTCAGCAATCGGACTCAGAAAAACAGCTCTGTGGATCATACGTGAAAAATAGAGGCGAGAGAAGTTTTGCCTTTATGAAACATCGCATCACAACAGGGATACTGGCGCTGGTTTCACGCATAAACAACGCATTTGCATCCATACTAAATAATCGTTAAAAAGCCAGCTACAAGCAGGCACAAAATATATTTCACTGACAGGTAATCGCTTTTTTTTTCAAATAAGGCATGCCTCGGACGCCTGGCATTTCGAGGGCTTCGTGGGGTCCTTCGTTGCCATGGTAACCACTTGTAAACATAAACAATGCCGTGCCGGGAGGGTGTTAAAGTGAAGAGTGTGTTTTAAAGACGTTTCTGCATGTCGATACAGAGAGACATACGACTGCCACCCTTGCCAGCGTATGAAAGGCAAGCAGGAATATGGTATAACCAATGTATGAAGTCCAAATACGTGTGAGGGTAATTTTTGTTTCGAGCTCAGGCAGCAGCCAGAGTGACAGAAGGGGGGGTCCGTCCCACCCAGCTGGCCCCTCACCAGCCGCAGATTTATGTTGCATCTGTGTAATGAGACACGACGAGGCGTTTTCTCTTAGTGTTTTCATGCTTCAGTAATGTGAAAACATTCACATCCCGTTGTGATAAAAACAGCACTCAGGAAAAAAACTCATCGTTGGAAACATTGAGGAAAAACTGACGCAGCTGTACAGATTCTCTGCAGTGTTTGAACAGGAGCCCGACAGGTCTCTAAAGAGACTCATTCTTGACTTCAGGTGGCCCCATACTTCCAGTGAAGGGTAATCTTAATGCATACCAAGACAGCGCCATGCTTCCAACTTTATGGACACAGTTTGTAGAAGGCCCTTTTCTATTCCAGCATGACTGTGCCCCAGTGCACAAAGCAAGCTCCATAAAGACATGGCTGGATGAGTTTGATGTGGAAGAACCTGACTGGCCCGCACAGAGCCCTGACCTCAACCCTATCCAACCTCTTGGGATGAACTGGAAAGGAGATTGTGAGCTAGGCCTTCTCGTCCAACGTCAGTGCCTGACCTCATAAATGCTGTACAGAAAGAATGGGCACAAATTCCTACAGAAACTCCAAAATCTTGTGGAAAGCCTTCTAAGAAGAGTTGGAAGCTGTTCTAACTGCAAAGGGCAGACTAACTCCATATTAGAGTTTGTGTTTGAATTCCCTGTTGGACTTCAATGGTCAGGTGTCCCAATACTTTTGTCCACAAAATTGTCAGAAACCGTCACAGTTCTGTCAAACCATACAGCTAAAACTGAGGTTTGATCACTTGTCATAATAAATGTACTATCTTAAGCACAACTATAGAAGATCCACATGTGATTGTGAATGAAAGTATGAAAATGTTAAGTGTAAGTGATACTTTATTGCTTGGAAACAATAAATAAGTCTGTTATTACAAAGTTGCAGGATCAGTACCTTCCTCACATGTCGTAGATGGCTAATGTTTTTACTGTTCAATGTGTAACTGAAAGAGTTGACAAGAGGTGCCATACTGTTGTTTTTTGTTTCTTCTTCTTTTTTTTTTTGCAGGGCTTCATCAGGCAAGAGGACGCAGCAGCATGAGAGTCCTGCTTCAAAATTACTCAGAGTAAGTTGATGATGACTTTATCTGGACATACACTAAGACGATCCTGCCAGGTACTAGCCATGTTAATGAATTTCAGTTCTGTCAGTGTCTCACAGGACTTAACTGAAATTGCAAACCTCTCACTTCTTTCAGGCTAAAGGTGCCAGTACCTCTGGCTACCTTTCAACCTGGCCCGCGTACGTCACTTCTCAGACCTCTCAAAAACACTCTTTGTCAAGAGCGAACGAGCATCATGGGTACGTCAGAAAGCCTCAAAAGTTTGAACTGTTATTACATATAAAATACAAAAATATTACATAGAAATACAAAACACTATATACAGTGTAGTGTGATCTGTGATTTATTCACAGTTAAAAATGCTTGTAAAATAGTCATGTATGCACTGACTAAAATATGCAGCAGCCTTGTTCTTCGTTTGTTCTAACTTTGTTCTACACATCAGAATTCGGAGTATGTATTTTGCTCAGATTTTTTTTCCCCATTATACCTTTCAGTAACATTTTTCCTCAAATACTTAAATGATGGTGGATTACTTTCTTTCCAGGACAAATATAGCATTTTCTAGCTCTAACCCGATAATCAAATCTACTGCGCCTTTCTGATAGCAACATGAGCATGGACAAAACAAGGACAATTACACAACACACTTAAATCACAGCATATCACTGTAATGTGCTCATGATCATCATTATAGCTCCTGCCTCATTAAGCGTCTTGTGTTGTAGATGTGGTGATGAATTTGGAGGATCTGTACCAAAGCCTCGGTTCCTGGAACAGCTAGAGTGCTATCTGAAGAGAGAACTGACGTCCCTAGACACGCTCAGCCCCAAACTGCAGGAGCGCAAACTTCAGGTTTATACTTTAGACTTGGAGACTTTTGAACTGATATATAGCAGATATTTATTGTCAGTATGGTACTTAGTGCTGTTGTAACTATTCATGATCTAGATTACATGACATTGCATTGTTCGTTCAGATGCATTACGTTTCGCAGTAATGTTAGATGTCTGCTTTGTGAAGGCATACCGGGAAGTTTTTGATTATTTTATTGAAGACTTCAAAACATACAAACCGCTGTTGTCTGCCATCAAAAATGAATATGATATCACTCTAGGTATGTATACATTTTGCTCCAAATGATTATACGTTGATCTCGCTATACAGTCCTACTTTTGCATTAGAGATATTCTGTATAAAGTGAATAAAAATATGATATTAAAATGACAGCATCAAGCTCCTTTATGATGCTTCTGCTTCTGCTCCTTAGTGTAAATGCATTAAAAGAATTTAGTCTGTTATCCACACACTAAGCTGTGTAATAGTCTTATTTACAGAATGTACCAAATGCACGAGTTGGTGCATAAGTTTTGCATAAGTTTTGCTAATGAAGTTTTGACGATTGTTGTCCCAGCATATTTGCAGGAGCAGATCCGTGAGCTGGAACCTCTCCGTGCTCAGCTGGTGCTGTTGTCTGAGCAGTGTGAGAAGAGGGTTCTACACTTGAGGGAGCAGGAGAGATCTGAGATCAGGGCTTTAAAACAGGAACGCCAGCATCTGCAGCAAGTCATTGAGAACATGAGGGAGCAACAGAGAGCTTTGCAGGCCCAGGTTGGATCTGCTGAAACTGTCATGTTATTATTTTCTGCCTAAGGTTCTGTGTATTGTCATTTGACAAACCTGTTACTTACCCTGAAGCTTGACGAACTTTATTAAAGGTTTTCCAGCTCTGTGGATTTATACTGTAGCTACATTTATGCTATGCAACCAACAGTACTCAATGAATTGTTAAACATAACATTTTGCTTTTGACAAAACATGAAAACTAATACTTTTTTTTTTTAATATATACCAACTATCCACTTTATTAGGAGCACTTACCTTGTATCTGCACTCATTGTCCATTTTATCAGCTCCACTGACTATACAAGTGAGCATTATAATTACA
Organism: Brycinus macrolepidotus; assembly: GCA_037974445.1. Lineage (NCBI taxonomy): Eukaryota > Metazoa > Chordata > Actinopteri > Characiformes > Alestidae > Brycinus > Brycinus macrolepidotus. The sequence continues at coordinate 596,564 of JBBPCZ010000019.1, read as the reverse complement.
CACTGTGGTTCATATGTTTCTGTGCATTATTTATTTAGTCCTCTTTACTCCATTCATTAATGGTCAGGACTCTCACAGGACCACCAGTGAGTAGGTATCATTTGTGTGCTGGATCATTGTGAGCACAGCAGAGATCCTTACATTGTACTGGATTATAATGTGTGTGTGTGTGTGTGTGTGTGTGTGTGTGTGTGTGTGTGTGTGTGTACTGAAGTAGTTTTTAAACATTGCCCACTTTATTAGACACATCTAACCTGCTGACCAACCTTGCAGGTGTAAAGTTATTTGTTATAGATCATCTGATGCTGCACAATTTGAGTCAATCATCCTCCAGTCCTTAATCTGTGGTCAGTTTCTGGTCACAGGACACTATTGGCTTGATATAATCCACTTTGTGCACATACACATACACATACACACACACACTACATTCCACTACCTTGTCAGTGTCATTGCTATGCTAAGAATGATCCACCACTCAAATTTCAGCTCACTGGTGGTATCCGTGAGGGTCCTGACTATTGATGAACGTGTTGAAGGGGGCTAAAAAAAACAGATACACTACAGTCTGTAATTGAAAAAGCGCATCTATATGGAAAGTGGAGCTGATAAAATTCTTAGACCCCATGAGAAAATCATATATAAAACAAATGACCTAGGAGGTTACACATTATTTGCTTAGAAAAACATAAATGTTTAATAAAACTAGTTATCAGAGTTTTCATTTTATGTTTGCTTAGCCATTTCCAAATGTCCCCCTGATGCAGCGCATTTGTAATTCTTGTTCAGTATCTGGTTAGGTAAATCAGTTCTTGGTTAAATCAGTTGCGCTGGTGATGACTTTTACCAATTCCATTCAATGACTGGAGTGCACTGAAAAATCTGAAAAGACTTGTCTTCTTCTAATCAGCTCACGAGATACCAATAGCTTTAAATACATGTTACTTTTTATTTTATCAATATTTGTATGCATTCTAATGTCATATTGTTTTAACATGAAAAAACGAGTTTTAAACAAGACTTAAGACATTTGCATACTGTTGTATAGGAAAAATGTATTCGGGTGTTTTGGCAGTATCAGTAAGTGTTGGCTAGTCTTGAAAGGCTTGAATTTGATGTTTGAGATGGCATAGGAGCTCTGACATAACATCTCACTCAGTGTTTGTATGCAAAGGTAAAAGAGATTAATTGCGGGATTACACTTTATCCCATTAACGAAAGTGCAATCTAATCAGTTTGTTCTGTTACACTTCTTAGTAAGTTAACATGACAGGTCAATTTCTACTGCAGTAACAATAAGTAATAACTTACAAACATCTAAAGGCTCACAGGGCTCACAAAGCTCTAAAACTATGAAACTATGAAACTAAAGAATGCTGTTTCTCTTTTTTACGTCTTCTGTTTTGGGTCTTTACAGGTTCATCATCTAGAGAAGGAACTGGCAGCACAGTATCTGCAGTACAGGGAGGAGTGTGATGCTCGTAAATTGCTCATTGCCAATATTAGCAGCATGAGCTACAGCGCATTGGATGAGCCTGATGTGGAGCAAGATGGTGACAGTCAGTAATACTCAGCAGATAATCCTGAGAATCAGCAGATGCTTTTGGCCACACAGAGACACTATGAGTCATTGATTTGCAGTTTGGAGAAGTTAGGGTTAGGGTTAGCTTGGAGTTTGATGAGTTTCCAGTATAGACTGTCATTATTTATTCTTTCCTCTTCTTTTAGAGGTGCAATCCGATGATCCTGTGAAGGTCAATCTGGCTCTGAAAGTGTGTAGAGAAGATCTAACCAAGGCCCTGGTGGAGTTAAACCGCTTGCACGCAGAATACGGAGATGTGGTTCCTCGTAGAGACTGGGAGAATATAGACCGCATGTATAAGGAGAATCTGCTGAAGGTGCGAGGCAAAACGTCATGTAACTTCTATTAAAATCAAGCCATGTGACCATAGCTGTTTTTTCTACAGAATTTCTGAATGCAGTACACATTAGGAAGTGGCAGTTGCAATGAAAACAGCATGGTTAAACAAAAATCAAATGTCCATGTTTTTGCTTTTTTAGTTTAGCACTGGAACTATGAAAATAATGCAGCTAACGTACAAGAAGTCAGTAGTTCACCCATATTGTTTCAGAAGTCCGTAGTTCACCCATATTGAAATGTGTCCAGTTGTTCATCAAGGTGATGCAAACTTGTTGTGGTTTACAATACAATATGACTTACTGCAAGCTATAAAATTGAACAAAACTTCACGTCTACTGGTAGCCATTTCCAAATAGACCCTGTCATCTAAACTGGTTACCTGAAGTGTTAAGCTACACCGTGAAATGTTGTTAATTTTTGTAGCTCAGTACAGTCATACTGTAAACTTAACCAAACTGACAAATCTGTGTCATCTTAATGAAGAGCTGGATGTGGTTTGAGGTCGCTGAGAGAAGCTTCGGGGATGTATTCATGAAAAAATTGGGTGGCTGCCGATGTCTAGTGTTTGTTAGCAATGCCTTGTAACTCTAGAGCTAGACACAACTTGGACTCAAGACAGGTTTGACTGATCAACCACATGCAGAGTTACATGAAAAATTGTGTACATTTGACATTATGAAAGTATTTAATCTATTTGAAAAATGCAATGTCTTTGTTATATCAGCACTGTATAAATCAACCAGTTCAAAATCTGAGACCTAGCTTGCCTGTTGCAGCTGGAGACCTTACAATCAGACTTCGAGCAAATGAAGTTGGAATATGACACACTGCTAGACGTACACCATCAGACCATCCAGCAGAGAGACAGCTTTCAGAGTGAACTAAAGGTTTGCCGAGATGCCTCCACACCTAGACCACAATGGGAGCAGTGTGCAGGTATAGACTGATGTCCCAGCATCACAAATATGTAATAAATGGAACATGTATACCTGTATTTTCCATTTACCTATTGACTACATATCACTACATTTCATTTTTCTATGGGCCTATTAAAAGAAGCAGTAGGGACAGTGTGTAAATTGAATTATTTGTGTAACCCTTCATGTTGGATTTAAGACGTACTTGGCAACAGTGAGCGCTGGTTTGAGATCTCTGAGGGCCAATCCAGCAAGAAGAAGCTGGAGATCCTGCTGGAGGAGCTAACCATCATGGGCTTGGAGCAGAAGGAGTTCTTCACTGGACTGGTGAGAAAACTCCAAATAATATTACTACCTACAACTTTGTGCACTTTGTTATAATTCATTTATTGTTGCTGGTGGCATTAGACTCCACAGGACCTGCCTGCCAGTAAAGACTAGCTTTTTTTTTTCCCAGGGTACCTCCAGTGACGTTCCCATCTACCTACGCTATGAAGGGCAACTGAAGAAACTCACACTGAAAAAAGTGGATGTTGTCAGAATTATAAAGGACATATGGAGAGAGAAAGCATCTGAAGATGAGAAGGTAACGTGTTAGTTCAGTTCTTCTGTGTCAATTAAACAAAAGTGCAGGAAATGGCATGATAAATGAAAGTGGGTTATAATATCTTGGTGGTTTGCTTGTCCAACAAGACGGATGGCAGCAGTGATCTAAAGGAGTTTCTGCACCAGTATCTGGAGAGACAGTATGGAGAGCAGGCAGGAGAGTGGGCCTACAGCCTTCTTGATGGCATCAAGCGTAACCTGAAAGATGAGTTCATCAGCCTCTTCTATGACATCCTCACAGACAAGGTTGACACTTGAACATGTTTTTTTTTCTTTGCCCTTTGCATTTTTCCAGTAAAATCGTGAAAAATTCATAATAAAGTATTAAAGGTGCAGAGTGAGAGTGTTCTATCTGATTTAGCTGAGTGTTAAAACATGGCAGGTGGATGAGAGTTTGTACCATGGCCAGACCCACCTGCTGTCTCACCTGCTCAAGGTGCTCATTCAAAGCGACAGCACTGAGAGTGGTTTGCTGACTGTATCTGAATTCAGGTGAGGGGATATATTAAAAACTACATTCAGGGCTGGTTTTCTTTACATGAACTAAGCATAATCTTGGATTAAATCGTCAGTAGTGAGTCACCACTGAAAATCTGTATTACACTAAATTTGGGATTAATCTTGGTCTGGAAAAGTACCACTGATTTTTTTTTTTTTTTTTAATTGATAGTGTAATTTAGTGCAGTGCAAAGTATAAAATTTGATTATCTGGGTTGGGTTGATATTCTAACCTTGGTTTTTGTCTGTTGACTTGGATTTGAATAATTGTCATTCATGAGAATCTACTGATTTTTAGTGAGGCTCTGAGGACAGCTTTTCCCCTGAAGGGAGATAAGGATTTAGAGGAGCTGGTGGCGGTTGCTCAGTCAGAACTGAAAACCGATGGAGGAAGCATTGCCTATCAGAGGCTGTACACAGAGGTGAGCTTTAAAACAGGCCATAAACACACACTAAATGCATCTATATAGGAAACAATTCAGCACAGGAAGTGGGAATATGATATTTATTTTTATCATGATGCAGTACGTCACGATATGTATTTCTGAACGTGTTATGGATATTGTCAGTGCTTTTTATGAACACTGACCACGGATTATAATCAGTCCTGGTTGTAGTGCATCAGATATCAGAAACAAACATATTGTGAGATATTGTATATTGTTTCATGATACTGCCTTTTTGCCATATTGTCCACCTATAGTTATACAACCACCAAATAATATACAGTATTATTTTTTTTGACTGTCTCAACATCATACCACCTAAAAAAAAAGAATCTATGTTTTTTCCACTTCAGGATACAGACGGGAAGCACGGTCTGTTCCTTGGTCTTGTTAAAAGGCAGGCTATGGCAGAGAGACTTCAGTACATCAACCAGCTGAGGACCCAGCTGGAAGGCAAAGGGTAAGTGTCCAATATGCCCTTTGTGATAGTAAATTGATGGTTTTACATGAACAGAATTCAGTCAACAAACTAGATGTTCTGTGCCACATGCTATTCTTGCAGGGGAGTAGGTGTGGAGGATTTAAGGTCTGCTTTCAAAACCATCGATCCCACACTGGACTCTGCATTTCTGGAGTGGAACCTACATAAAGCCTTCCAGACTAAAGACCTGCATCTGCACACAGCCCTTCTGGACACTGAGGTCGCACTGCAGCGCCTCTCTGTGGCCAATGTGTGCAGGGCAGGACCCATTCCTCAGCCTGAGTAAACTCACCACGGTTCATTTCAACACATGCTTGTTTGGATCCAGATATTTAAACACACCACACATTTATCGTACAGTAAGCACAACTTAATTGCAACGAAGAGAAATAAAACATTTGTAATTAAATGCTACTTGCCCTACTGCTTTATAGTT
>JBBPCZ010000019.1:577777-591159 GCA_037974445.1 Brycinus macrolepidotus | reverse complement strand
GTAAGCACAACTTAATTGCAACGAAGAGAAATAAAACATTTGTAATTAAATGCTACTTGCCCTACTGCTTTATAGTTTTAATTTTACAAAAAGTGTATGAGGACAGTAAGCTCAAGTGAGCTCAAGGGTACCTCAGTGGTGCCACTGGCAGTCCTGGGATTCAAACCCATGATCTTCCAATCACAGCAGCAACTCCCTAACCACTAGGCCACCAGCCGTCCCTGATGGTTCTGATCATTTTGTAAGGAAACATTACAATATATCTATTTCTAATCTGCAAAATGCTGAAGTGTATCTTTTCTTCAGTGAGGTATGGATATCAAAACAGTGAGATATCATATATTAGCATTTGGACCGCAAAGAGTAGTTCATAAATGAGCTGTCTTCACATTGGTATCTCTCTGAACTGAGCCTAATAGTGCTAACATAGACTAGCTTAAAATGATCATTCAGAGATGTCGTCAAATTATGTGAAATTGTCTTATAATGAAATACAAGTTGAAAAGAATATTATATAGTAATAAGTCCTCCTTAGAACTACCACCCGGTGCACAAGCCAAAACATATTCAAAAGGAACCAGTTCTCAGAAAGCCTCGTCCTGAGCATACTTGAAAGTGAAGAATATGAAACTTTGACAAAAAACATAAATAAACATTTCAAACTTAACATGCCTGAATTTCAGCCACAACAACTTCTACCAGAATGAAGATAGATGTTTTTTCCCTCAAGAAATAAAAAGGTGTGAGAGATTTGGCTGTTTTTTTGTGTTCCACTGACAAACCTGGTGAGATCCCTCAATAAACAGGACAGAATTATCTTGATGATGTAAAAGCTGAAAGAAATATGATTAATGAGCTTAAGATTGATCGGGCCAGGCTGGCTGAAGAACCCAGGGAAAAGGATGCTTTGTTCAGGCTGTTCTTTGAGGCATAAACATATTTTTGGTTGTTTCTGCCGGAAAGGTAAAGTGGCCCCTTATAGTCATGTGTGAACACAGCACAGCACACAGTGTAAAATTTTTCTCTGTATTTATCCCATTCACCCAGTGAAGCAGTGGGCAGCCACCGGCACAGCGCTTACGGAGCAGTGTGTGGGGACGATACCTTGCTCAACGGTACCTCAGTGGTGCCACTGGCAGTCCTGGGGTTCAAACCCACAACTTTCTGATCACAGGGGCTACTCCCTTACCACCAGGCCACCACCCAAAAATACTGCCAGAAATTGTAATTACTATCAAAGCTCACTATACAACATTTCTGGTCAGTTTACAGTAGTGAATTGCACACTGGCAAGCATTTTCCTTGAGTCACACATCATACATCATGTTTTGTTTTTCAGAGTAGGTCAGTTTTTGACCAACATCTTCCCTTTCACTCCTTGGTGGTGCCTGCCTATCACAAATCACTCCTGCCACTCTTCTCCACCCATTCCACCCTACCTGCACTCTCTTCTTCACCTCTCTTTCCCGTTTTCTGGACTGTTGATCCCAAGTATTTGAACTCCTCCACCTTCTCCAGCTCTACTCCCTGCGTCCTCACCATTCTACTGTCCTCCCTTTCATTCACGCACAGGTATTCTGTTTTAGTACTACTGACCTTCATTCTCTCCTTTCCAGAGTATATCTCCATCTCTCCAGTCTCCTCAACCTGCTCTCTACTCTCAGTACAGATCACAGCCCCGTAAAAACTCCAATTCCCAGCATTCATAGGTGTGTAATCTGCGCATGCTCAGACAGGAGGCGGTTCGACTTGTCCACCGCGGCGCGCGCCGTAACCGCCATAACTGGAGCCGGGGGATCGGTCTGGGCTCTCGGAGGTGAGTTACACTCGGATACAGGCGCAGCTCAACCCAGTCTCTGTCGGTCCTCCGGCGGTTTGAACCAGAAACTGACGGACACGCAGAAAAGCTGGGCTTTTGTGCCGCCAGGGGTGCAGGTTCGGCCCGGTTCTGTGTCCGGACACGCCTATACGGGGGAGCTGAGGCTGCGATTAGCACCGTGCTAACGGGGCAGAGCTCGAGTGGCTGTGGGATATTTTTAGAAAGGAACGAAAACACGTGCTGTCTGGAGTCTGATGTCCCCACAGAGCTATACCCTGCGACCAGTCAGCTCCAGGCCAACATTTTCACTTCTTTTTAGAGTTTAGTTTGACGTTAGCTTGGCCTCGTTAGCCTAAAATGAATCAACACACGCTTAGCTAGCTAACATTAGCTCAACAGCATGACCATCTCACAGTAGAGTGAGTAACGTCTTTAGTGGGGTTGTCTCGTGGTGTCCGGTAATTTTAAGCCCAAACAAGCAGTTTAGATGAACTGTAAAATTTTGTTTATGGTTATGTCCTCCAAAGAATGAGCTAGCTGAGGATGGCTAGTGCTACAGCCACACAAGGTTCTGTTAGCTCATGTTAAAGTAAGATACGAGCAGCTCTCACATCTATATTAGACTGTAGTTAGTCAAACTGCAGTATTTTTGGTGTTAAAGCTGGTTAACACGTGAATTGTGCTGGTCTTTTGAGTAAAAACAGACAAACTGTCATCCCTCAGCCTGAAATGATTGGGTAGTTTACAGAAAAGTTAATTGATCTCTTAGGTTCAGTTTGAAGTAACATTAACAGCTCCTTCAGTTCATTGACTTTTCTTTTTCGAGTCAAATAATCGTCCGGAAACTCAGAAGTTGGCAATGTGACATTTCTAGACTGTCTAAACACAGATGTCGTTGTGATCTCACCACAACGAAAAAGTTGCCGTAGAAGGTTCCAGTGTTTTCATGTTGTAAAGCAGAAGGGGATTAATTGGGAGTTGTTCACTCATCTGAATCATGGAAGCTGGGTTTACAGTTTAGTTCACCCTCCCAAATGCACATCGACTTATTCTGCTGATCTTTGATTTTAAAAGTTGACTATTTGCTGACAGGCTGGAAATATCTCAAGCTATAGCAAAACCACATTACTGTGGTGCATACATACTAACTTCTCTCTTAGAGCTGTAATTCAAACATGCACATGGCTGGTTATTCATGCTGCATGAAATGAACTTGTAGTAATGTATGAAGATCCCTGTGAAATGTGAGGGTGGAGCCCACAAGGCAGTGCTAAGATTCCCCTTCTGCTGTTCTGCTTGAGAACCTCCCAGCCATTCCAAATAAGTTCAGCTTTCAGTCAGACATATTCTGGGTTTCTTTTACACTTGTGTAGTGAGCATTATAATCTCTTCCCTGTATTCATAACAGTGTGCAAAAAAGATCCGTACTGTTTTAAGAAAATGCGGTATTTTTATTACATCTATTATAAATTTCTTAGTTTCTTTGTCTGGAGATCTTTAAGGGAGTGCGTTCAGTAAATTAGGGCTGACTCATTAAATAGGAGTGGACGCGAACATAGTCATATTCCAGTGAATGTAGTGCAAAACTAATGAAGCCTGTTTCATCTGAAAGTAAAGATTTGCATTATAAGCCAGAAAAGACAGGAAATGCAAATAAATGTTGGAGCTAGTAATTTGACCTGTGTACTAGAAACGCCTTCCAACAGACCACACGCCTTTCAAAGCACTATAGACACTTTTCTCTATTTGGTGCCTCCTGTGTTTCCAGTTAACAGTGCTTGCAGTTTTTTAGTAGTTTAAGTTAATTTGTTTAACCTCACAAGTGTACTTGTATATAAGTTCACTTCTCAGAGATGTATAATGTGCAGATATAAAAATGATGTGCAAAACAGTGTGTAGAAAGTAGGAGTAGCTTTGCATCAGATACTCCCTTGGAGGATTGTACAGTTAGTAGTTTGGCCAACAGGGTTTGACAAACTAACAGTGTTCGGGTAATAGTTTATGTTTAAATAATGAAATACATCTGTAGAGTCAACATTCATGTGTGTGAATTCTATAAGATAAGAAACTAATTGAAAATAATTGAGATTGATTTATGATAACGGTATCAGCTACAATAACGTGTTGATTATCGGTTATTGTATTGGGCCCAGAAATTCAATTTTGGTCTAGTATAATAATGGAATAGTTTGGTGAAAAATCTACTAATCTACTTATGTTGCAACTAATGTTGCTACAAACACTAGAAGCCAGCAGTCACCCAATTTTTTCCCATGAAAATACATCAAAACTTCAAACTGCCTCCAGCTCTTCATTATGATGGCACGATTTGATTAAGGACTCTGTATGACTTGCTGAGCTGCAAAACTTTACTACTACACAGCCGTTTCAGACAGCACCACGATTAGTATTCACAGAGCAGTTGCAAGGTGGCCTGATCTTGTATCACATTGCTCTGTTTTGTCACAAAAACAGATTCTAGATCATTACTTGGTTTATGAAAAAGGCTGCCCACAGCGTTTGGCTACACTCAAGTTTTGTTCATTTTTATATCTCGGAGAAAGTCATAATGTGTCCTAAACCGCATGGGCAGGTCTGTCTCTCTTTATTAAGAGCTGGATGCAGTTTGAGTGGTTGAGAGGAGCTTGTAGGATGTATTCTTAGAAAAAGATTTGTCTGACTTCTGACTAGTTTTACTAATGTTATCTTTGTAACTCGAGCTTAACTAAAGAAACAAAATCTGGATTTCAAACATACATGATTGACCAACCACATCTAGACAAGTGGAAAATTGTTTTAACATTTATAGTATTAAAACTATGACTAATTGAATTGATGTGGTAAAATCTCATGCTGTCACTCGTTTTAAAAACAAATATTTCCATTCTCTATGAATCAGCCATAGTGAGGAATCACAATCTGAATGAGAAAAATGTTATTTGTGGGTCAGTTGAAACTGAACATTCTGCATGAGGACCACTGACACTCAAATCACCTTAGAAAGAGCACTCAGATGAGAGATGGAGAGGTTTTTGGCCCATCTAGAGCATAAAACACCAGTAGGCGAACACAAATCTCGTGCATTATTGATGGTTTGGTGAGTTATTTCAGTGTTTAGTGTTTGTGTAGATTTATAGAGACACTTCGTAGTCTATATGAATCAGTTAAAGCGATTTAACTCGCCCGTTATGTTTTCCTCTCTATTCTCAGCCCCTCAGCTACATTGAACAAACAAGCGAGCGAATGAGAGAAAAACAGCCAAACAAATGAACTTGTATCTCTTAATATCTCTTGCTTCTGTCTTTCAAAAAAAATGGACCAGAGTGTGAAGGTACCGACCTGGAGAGGCTTCTAATCTAGGTGTAAAACCTCTAGCTAACTAAACTAAATATCTGACTAAATGTGTATGATCATTGTTTTTATTGTCTTAATCGTAGGGGCGTTTTAATGTTAATTATTTAGTCTAGTCAGTTTCTATATGTTCCTATTTCTTTAGTTATAAAAATTCTTATAAATACAATGCCTATTACTATTTCACAGGTTGTTTTCCCTTTTGTCCTGGTCTGTTAATTTCAGTGCCTTGGTGATTTCAGATTAACTAGTTGACACTCACCTATTAAAATAAACTGCGTCTTTTATCGTAGTTCCCTTCTTGTTCATGATGAATCACTTTAGCAGTGGTCACTGAGCCTGTAAAAGTGTCTGAGAAGTGCCAGGAATCCCAAATAATGTAGAATCCTCTTGGGCTCTGAAGAGTTAAAACAAAATGATCACTCAAAATAATCGGTTTTGTAGCGTAGAGTTGCACAAATCAAAGATTCAGTACCTTTTTAAAAATGGCAATTTGACAAATAATTCAGTACATTCAGAAGATGCAAATCTTAACTTTTTGTATTGATAGTTTGAAAAATGAGTTTTTGAAAGTGAGTCAATAATCAGAAAACATTTAATGTTCAGACAGTAATTAGTATTTTTAAGCTTTTTTTTTTCTTATCTTTTGATATCAAGCATTACTAATAGTGCACAGATGTTTAAAATGAGTCTAATCTGATACTGATTTCATGTGTCTAGCAGTTATTACACAAGTAACTCTGTTTTTGAAATATGCGTAGCAGTTTAGACTTGACACTGGGATCTTTTTTTGTTCTGTTGGACTGTTTAAATAAATAGCTGTTTTTACGCTATGATTTCTCTAAGAGGCATGACGTTGCATGTTCCGACTGTGCAGAAGCAGTGTGACCGCTGGTAAAGCTGAACGTATCCATGGTGTTTTCACCAGGGCCGGTTGTTCTGTCACTGTACTATTTGTGCTCTAGAAATTTTCATCTCAGTGGTTTTGCCCATTTCATTTCTTACTATTGAAATGTTTAAAGTCCCTCCCTGGACCAGAAAATGGGAATGGTGTAGTGCAGGGCTAGTTCTGCCACTTAATTTTTTACATTTGTAGTATGATAAAAGCACTCAAATATGCAGAAGACAATGAAAAGAAACTGTGTTAAATGACACCTAATAATGCCTTAATACTCATAAAGACTGACAAGTAGCAGACCAAAACTAAAGAGGCATAAACAACTTTGTAGATGTATTTTCAACAGATTCCACATGAAAGCATATTGCAAGAAGAGGGTGTTAAGAAGTAGGAACATTGATGCTTCATGACACTAATGCTAGTTGAAATGTAGTTATTATTGTATTGTTATTATTATTATTTATTATTATTATTATTATTATGTATTTACTCTCTGTATGTTTATTTTCTCCACCAATGCCTGTAGCGGGGTGAATCAAGATGGGAGACAAGCCGATTTGGGAACAAATAGGATCCAGCTTTGTTCAACATTACTATCAACTGTTTGACACAGACAGAACACAACTTGGATCAATATATGTAAGTATAGTTGGATGATACCTTAATTTTACAATCAGATTTCCTTGTTCAATTTCTATGTGTCCCTTGAAGCGGTGAGGATGTCATAGACACTGAGATCCTCAAACAGTATTAGAATGAAAATAAAAGAATGTTAACAGAAGTTTGTGTCATGGGGTTTTCTCCGTAGCACTTTATCAAAGAATCAGTCCTTCTCATATATAATGGAGTCTATGGGGTTTTTACAGGTTTATGTAGGATGATTTGAATAAACCAGTGTCATGTACTTCTACCCTTTGTTTCAAGAACACATGTGTTACTTTCAGTTGTTGCCATTTTCTTGATCATCAGCTCATTTACTTGCCCTGATTCTCTCTTACAGATTGATGCATCATGCCTTACATGGGAAGGACAGCAATTCCAGGGAAAAGCAGCGATTGTTGAAAAACTCTCTGTAAGGATTCACTTGGATGATTTCGGCTCTTTACACTTAAAGGAGTTCCACTGATTTTGACTGAGGTTTTTTTTTTTTTTTTTTTTTTAATATATAAATAAACATAATTAAAAACAATGCCCATCTTGTATCTCAAAATTGTCAGAGTAATTTGTATAATAGCTATTTGGTGAGGTAGCTTTAAAGGCACTAAATGTATGTGGTTACTATCAACACCGTTTTTAACAATTCTGCCAAGTTTCTCCAAGATTGCCTTCACTTTGAATGTCTTTAATTGTTTTATTTAATTTTTTTGCAAAGTTGATGGAATTGAATATGGTCATTCTTAAGTGTAACAATGTTGTGAATTAAAATTGCAGTGTCTTGCAGTTCTTTACTTTATGTATACATTTATACATTATTAGTTTTATATTTTTGATTAGGGATGACTTCATTGCTGATCACTTCACTGGAAATGTGTTTACAGGCAAATTGAGCTATTTTTCCTCTTTCATTTCAGTGTAGTGTTAACATGTAACACTGGAGTGCAGTTCTCCATGTATGTATGGCACTGTATGGCAGTTAGTATAAGAAGCTTTATATAGGTTGGGCAGCACATAAGTGAATTTTGAGTGTCTCTTTTATTGAAATGGAAAATTGTACATGGAAAACAGGCCTTAAACACAAGATATGTCCAGGCAGTGAGCAGATGTGTTTGAAATCGTCTTTTTGTCTCCTCAGAGCCTGCCCTTCACAAAAATAGCCCACAGCATAACAGCACAAGATCACCAGCCCACCCCTGACAGCTGCATATTGAGTATGGTAGTAGGACAACTAAAAGTAAGTATTTATATGGCCTTGGTGCCTTTGCCTCCCACACTCTCTGTTGTTGCAGATTTAACTTTAGTGTGCATCATTGGTGAGAAGTGTGCTGATATGGGTTAGTCCTACATTCTGTACTATATATAATACATCAATCAGCCATAACATTAAATCCAACTGCCTAGTATTGTGCTGCCAAAACGGCTCTGAACCGTCAAGGACTAGTTTGTTCAGCACACCTATGGGTACTCGTTCGGATTGAGATCTAGTTAATTTGGGAGTGCAAGTGTCCTTGGTTTGCAGTAATGTATACACAGGTGGAATGAATGCTAGGACCTTAGGTTTCCTATTAGGACATTGCCCTGAGCTTCAAACTGCCTCTGCCTGCTTGCCGCCTTCTCGTAGTGCACCCTGACCCCGTCTCTTTCCCAGGTAGGGGACAAACATGTACCTGGCCATCCATGTGATGTAAAAGTAAAACCAGGCCCAGTTCTGTTCCCGTGGATATATTCTGATGCCTACATGCATATTGTAGACGCTCTTAGTGGTGGACAGGGGTCAGCGTGTGCACTCTAACTGGTCTGTGGCTAAACAGCCCCATACACAGCAAGCTAAGCATTTTTGTGCTTCAGGAGCTCTTCTGTGGAATTGGACCAGAGGGGCTAGCCTTTGCTCCCCCTGTACATTAGTGAGCCCTTGGTGTCCATGACCCTGTTGCCCGTTTGACCTTCCTTGGACCACTTTTGGAGGGTACTAACCACTGCATACTGGAAGCACTACACAAGATCTTCTGTTTAGAAGATCTTGTCGTCTAGCCATTGCTATTTGGCCCTTGTCAAAGTCGTTCGGATCCAGGTTTGCTCATTTTTCTGCTTCCAACACATTGACTTCAAGAACTGACTGTTCACTTGCTGACGGGCGCCACCGTAACAAGATAATTAATGTTACTCATCTGTCCAGTGGTTTTAATGTTGTGGCTGATCAATGTATATATGACACGTTGTGGAAACAATGAAAATATCTGAGAGACTAATCTAGATATCTAGAAACGTATCCAGCTGTGGGCCAAAGCTTTATACCAGTAACATGTGCCAGTGGAAACTGACACACAGAGGTGCACATTCATAGGTTTCAAATGAAAAGGTATTTCAGAGCTGTAGTGTGTGTATGTGTGTGTATCTGTCAGGCTGATGAAGACCAGGTGCTGGGGTTCCAACAGACCTTTCTGCTGAAACATTACAGCAATGCCTGGGTTTGCACCAACGAGGTCTTCAGGCTTGCCCTGCACAACCTTTGACCTCACGTGCTCTCTCTGGTCACATGGCCTTCCCTTCCCCTCTGACTGTGTGTAAGGATCTGTGCTCTGCTTGGCTTGCCCTGGTTCAAACAAGCTCTACTACTAATGACACTGGGCAGCATGCAGATCCAGCTCCTGTTCATAGCCCCTGCAATTCGACCACTTTCCTAGACTATATTTATAACGTGCAGTGGCCTTTTGTAAAAGCTTTAAAGCTTTCAGTATGATTTCATGTATTCTTAATATACCAAAGCTTTTAGAAATCCTACTAGGTTACGAACCTTTTATAAGAGTCAGCTTAGAATTTTTTTAAACTTACTTCAAGCCTTGACTCTGTTGAAGTGAAAGTTGTTAGGGGAGCTTTGGTTTGATGACCAACAAAATATTAATATTAGATTGAATGTGTGATGACATTGTGCAGACATTGACAACTGAGCAGTGAAAACATATTTCCCTCCATGTTTGTGAATTGCTAACGCCTTTGAGAGACCTGCTGGGGAGACTCCCAGTGGTACACCGGGGTACAGCATCTCATGTGCTAATGCCTATTACTACTGTAAATATCCAGACACTGCTGTGTTTTAAAGCTACAATCAGTACATCTTTGTGTGCCTATTTTTTCTTGTGGATGTAATGATAACGTAGCAGATACAGTGTTTGATTGAACTTTCTTCCCTGAACATGGATTCAAATGAGTGCCTTTAAATTACATTTTTATGGAGTAAACTTGGCTTGCAATTCAGAAATGTAACACTGGTCAGTTACTATGTACTGATTGTAGTTTGAAATATTTGTATAGCATGTACAGTACTTTTGGTGCAACCATTCCCATGATGGGCAAATACTGCTGCAACAGATTTGTTGTTTTGTATTGGCCTTTAGGGTGATGGGAAAATTATTAAAGTGTTATAATCAAGTTATTTGGAACAAACATGTTCTTAGTCTTTATGTTTATTCATTTGTTGACTTCAACTGTTGAAAACGTACCTGAGTGTATAAAATAGGTTTTGTGGAATTACATTATAGTACATATTTTAACTATCGATGGGCTGAATATTGTGGTTAGGCTTGTCACAGTTATTACATTGTCACCTGATGCAGCTGCTCTTTGCAGTTGTTAGCTTTTATCAGCTTTTAGTTTTCATTTTATATTTCAACAAACAGAACTGAATGTAGTGAATTTTCATCTGTTGGGTTCAGGCTTAGGTTAAATACATTTAAATAAAAGAAAACCACAAACTTGTTTTTGGAGACACAGCATGGGGCTTACAAAAACATCTGATTTGTGATTTCTGCTATGGTTCACTTACATGGATAGAGGGCAGCAAGTAATGTTTTTTATAGTCAAAGATAGATGATCATCCAGTTTGGCCACTTTAGGCGTATACCTTGTCTTTGTTCATTGTAATTGTTAACAAATATTTCATGACTGTGACAGACCTAACTGTGGCAAATATGCAATTTGACTGACACGCCAAGTTCATGAATACATAGTTTAGTGACTGTCTTGTTGTTAGCCAAAGATTGTTACAAATGAAAGTAATATTAGTATTTATTTTTCCCATTTCTAACAACCCTATCAGCCATGTTATGACTGTGTGCATGTTTTAGCAATGGACAGTTTCTGCTAGTAATTTGCTTGGATGTAGAGACTCTACTAACTCCACTAAGATGGTACGATTTGGAGCAGTATTTTGCCATTGACTTTTAAGAAACTTTAAAAATGTGCTGTCCTCTGTGGTCTTTAAATGCATGAACCTGAACTGAGGAAATGGGTGTTTTGGTTGACTTCTAGACACTAATGCAACTTTTGCATATTGTTTTCTAAACAGTGTCCTGATGAGCTGTAGTCTACAAGACTTCTGACTTTGTATGTTGTGGCCCCCTTTATATTCTAACTAACCCTGTTGGTCTGTGTGTATTAATTTGTAGGCAGATGATGACCCCATCATGGGATTCCATCAGAGCTTCATCCTGAAGAACATTAATGAGGCATGGGTGTGCACCAATGACATGTTCCGCCTGGCGATACACAACTTTGGCTAAAAAGCACCACAGCTGTCAGGGATATGGGGGAGGGTGGAGAAGGGGGCGCTCCGACCCCAGTGACGCCTGAACCTCTCATTTTGCCCTTCATTCATCACTCTGAGAAACAGCACCGGATTTCAAGAAGTCAAATTGCAGATAACATGCAGGCACATATGGTAGCGCCTCTACTCCAGACATGAGAAGTGTTTCTTTGCTGAAAGCCCACAGATTCATCAAAGTGACCCCTTTTCCTTCGCTGATCTGCATGATGATGGGGAGCTCGAATATCAGAGGACACTGGGCAGGGAAAAAAAATGTGTTAACCTAACTTCTGCCGGTTACTATTTACATTTTAGTTGTTGAGTTTGACTTTGAACTAATGACTGTCTTAACTGTCTCTTTGCCTTAGTACCTAGTGTGTTATCAGCTTGCTTTTAGAGTATGCTCCTTGATTTTTTTTTTTTTCTTTCTTTCTTTCTTTTTTCTCCCTCTTGAACATTGGAGCCTCCCTTCATTGTGATGTCAGGTTGCTCTAGCTATCCAAAGAAACGTTAAACACCACCCAGACTCCCCCTTTCCCTTCAGACCAGTGTGCTTCCCACCTTCTGCTCATTGCTCTCTGTGACAATAATTACCAAGCCACGATACACAATAAAAACCTTTGACTTTTTCTTAACCATGGCATCATCTTGTTCTCTCCTCATGTCTGGTTTTGCATTTTCCCTTTTACATAACCCATTTCTTAATGCTCCTTTACATTTATTTTCTCCTTGAATAAGTACTTCTTCAGTCATTGCAATACCATTCCTGGCCACAAAGGCAGGGAAAGCTATGAATTGCTTAGTGTGAGCTCCTTGAGAAATCTTAGTCCTTACCACAAAAGTATTTGCAATGAGAAGATGGTTTCAGGCAGTAAAATAGTATTGGTTTACATTTGCTTAGCTCCTGATCCATATATAAGGTTCCTATGTAGAACGTTTCTATTAGTGATGCAGCATGCACCTGAGGTCTGTGTAGAAACAAAATGGGACAAAGAATGAAAAGGTAACTGGTCCTGAAGCTCTTTGGCCTTGTGTGGTTGTTGATGGTTAAAGGGTGCGCTGTCCCTCAGATTCTTGCAAGGTAGATACCATTCATTCCTCTTTTGCTCCATGCATCTAAAAGGTAGACAATTAAGTAGAAATGCCTAATTGAATGCTAATGCAGTGAAGACTACATAATCATATGCCTACATAATATTTCTCTACCACTGTCCTCATCCAGTTCCCCAGCAAGCCTTAAGTTATTTAACATGAATAACACTTCATACTGATGAAAGCAACTTTGAATAAAGATGAAAGACTGGTGTGAAAGAATGAATAGAGGTTTGATAAAATCCCTGCACTGTTTACACTATAAGAAGCATTAAGTGTTTCAGAGGCCAATGTGGCACAAAGCTCCTCTTGGTATGTTTTGAAGGCTTTTATGTCAACTGATGGTACACAACCACATTTACTGGCTGTGGCTTTGCACTGACGTTGAAGACACTGCGGATAAGAGCTGCCATGTGATTTGGTATTACTATTTTATTTTTTATTATGTTCTCTGTTCTCCTTGCTTGCACTGCTTTGTGGAGACTCGCTCTATCCAGTTGGTCTTAGCAAAAGAAGGAAAAGTGGAACAAAGACATTTGCTTTCAAACAAAAGTATGAAACGCCATGTAATACATAAAGAGATTTTCAAATGCTGACATGTATCTGGAAATAAAGGAGATAAAAGAGATGCCTGATGCCATTATTATTATTGTTGCAAGCATGAGTTGGATTGGTTGTTTGAGACCGGCTGCGTATCCATGAGAAAGATACTTAAAGATGGTCAATACAAAGACTGTAAAAATAAGGTCTTCGGTATAAAGAGTGGCTTTACAAGCCGTCAGTTTACACTATCTGGACAAAAGTATTGGGACACACCTGTTTTCCAGGGTTTGGACTAGGCCCCTTGATTCCAGTGAAGGGCAATCTTAATGCTTCAGCATACCAAGACATTTTGGACAACACCATTTTCCAACTTTGTGGACACAGTTTGGGGAAGAACCTTTTCTATTCCAGCATGACTGTGCCCCAGTGCACAAAGCAAG
>JBBPCZ010000019.1:536862-559939 GCA_037974445.1 Brycinus macrolepidotus | reverse complement strand
GTGTGTGTGTGTGTGTGTGTGTGTGTGTGTGTGTGTGTGTGTGTGTGTGTGTGTGTGTGTGTGTGTGTGTTTTATATTTTCTGCATAAAATTTGAGGAATAGCTTTGACAGAGCTTTCAATCTTCTTTCCGTAAGGCTGGTCAGCCTGAAATCAAGTATGATCTTTTTTCTTTTCAGGTCATGTCACTCGTCATTTTAAATATGATTGGTTAATATCATTTTAAAGCCAACATGTGTGTTTCCCTGTAATGTTTTATCATAATGTAAGAACTTTTGCCACCTGTAAATGTCATCTGATTATTGGCTACAACCCTGTGCACCAGTGGGCGGCTAAAAATATTAACCAATAATATCATGTGAAATATGTCATGGTACAAAAGTAAAATTACTTGTGAAATCATATTCACTTTGACTTTAAAATGGCTGGCAACTTGAAATATCAGACTACCTTGATGATCCTAAAGATTTGTGATTCTAAACAATGCTTCAAACAGGGTCAAATTTTAGAAAAAGCTCATATTCTGACTGATCAGAACTGCTTGGACTTGCATGGTCACTGGCAGTACTGTAGCCATGGCAATGTAAACAACCCCCCTTTTCTTTTTCTGGCAGAGGTTAGACTACTAATTCATGTGAGAGATTAGATTACAGAATGAGTACTACAATGTAAAAATGTGACTGTGTGGACATTTGGAATGGACATTTATTAACTGTGCCCTGCAATTCACCTTTGTTATTGGAACACATTTGTATTGGATGCCATCCCCTTTCTGCCTTCCAGCTCGAGTCTCATTTAGGGATGTCACTATCGATTATATTGTACAATTAAGAAATCATACACACAATTTATAACATTTACTTAATATGCATGAAATTTGAGACTGCAAACATTAGCACATATATTAAATCCTACTAGTGTTGGTTCCCTCTCTTTCAGTGATATTCACAAAAGCACTGTGTATACTTAAAGCTTTTACTTGTGGATCGTTTACTAAAATATCTTTTTTGAATCATGAAGCCAGTATCTTGGGCTAACGTAAAGACAGCCCGTTTAAAGTAAATCACACCTCGCTCTTAATTCTGTTTTTCCCTGCAGAATACTACGGATGCAATCGGTAGAGCCGCAGCTGAGGCCATGCAGGGCCCCATCCAGGCAGCCTACAAAGATGCCTTCCAGAGCATTGTGCTCCCTGTGTTCGAGCGTGGCTGCCAGTCCATGTTTCAGCAGATCAATGACAGCTTTAAACAAGGAACCCATGAGTGTAAGAACCACCAAACCCGAACGCTTTCTCTGAAATCCATATATATCACAGCAAGCCTGCATGGGGGTGCTGTGGAGTTATTTGTTGTTTGTTTATCCAAATGGAAAGATAAACGTAATCAGTATATTGGGGAATTGAACAGATGGTATGTCATGGTCTTATCTGAAATCCTCTGTTTTAGGGCTTTTTACAAGAGGTTAGACTGGAGAATTAAAAAAACTGACTTTATTATGGTGGTGGGGTCAGTGGTGTCTCTCTCTCTCTGTGTGTCTCTCTCTCTCTCTGTCTCTCTCTCTCTCTCTCTCTCATTTTAAAGCTTTGTCTGTATAGAATTACTTAGTACTAAGACAGTTGTGATGGTGTCATGACTTTAGTGGATTGCATTACTAATCCCTCTGACCCTCAACAGACATTCAGCAGCTGGAGACACATGTCAAGAACAGGAAGCAGCGTGAGCAGGATGCTCGAGACCCTATGATTGGTCAGCTACAACAAATGATTGACACACTGCAGAATTCCCAAGATCAGCTGGCCACCACTGTAGCAGCAAGTGTGCGCTCTGAGGTTCAGCACCAGCTACACATGATTGTGGGAAAGTAAGCCGTACACACACTTTATGCGGTGGAAATTTGATTTCCACCTTCAGTCAGAAATCAAAACTTGAAACTTCAATGAAGGGCACAGCCTAGGACTACGCTGTTAGATTTTTTTCCTGTTTCTTTTCCGTTCTCGTGATAATCTCTGCTCTAGAGGTGCAGATTGATTTGATGCTTAAGGCAATGCATGAATAGTTGGTATGCAGAAGCCTGCTTAAGCCTGGATTTAATTTCTGCCAATAAAGCTGGTTTGTCTTTCTCCTAGCGTTTTGCTTTGTGTAGTATTATACTCGAGTTGGAGACACTTATTAAAATCTCCCCTCACAGTGTTTGTACTGTAGTTTCGAAAGCTATTTATAATTGCAGTTTTATAATAATTTGCTTTTGTATTCAGTTTGCGCAGCTTTAAGTAATTACTGCATCAGCCTTATGAATATGAAACCAGTGATTCCATCTGAAGTCCTTACAAAGTATAAATCTGATTTTTGCTTTGCTGTAAATACTAAACTCAGTTTATCATGCTTGGTGCTCTAACTTTTTAAGCTTTTAAGTCTTAATATACTGTTTTGTAATATTCTAAACTGAATGTCCATAAACCGTAATAATTTATATGCCTAAATCATTTTTCATTATGACTTTGCTCTGGATTCTGTATAGCATCATGTAGCAACATTACAAGGGACTGCCTATAGCCTAACAAACTCTTCTGGCTCAGTTTTGCAAAGCATTGTACAAATTAAACATTTAAACCACTGCTTTACGTGCATTACGTTTCTCAGTAGAACTAAATAAAAGAGTCTGTTCTAAGTGATACTCTGTCCTCTCACTGTGATCCTTTGTGCTCTGATATTTATGGGAGTCTCACCCTATTGCTGTGTGTTTGCAGTCTGCAGGACTCGATCCTGACGCAAGTGCAGCGCATTGTGAAAGGTGAAGTGAGCCTGGCCATGAAGGAGCAGCAAGCGGCCGTCACCTCCAGTATCATGCAGGCCATGCGTTCAGCTGCTGGGACCCCTGTACCCACTGCCCACCTCGACTACCAGGCCCAACAGGCCAGCATCCTGCAACTGCTGCAGCAGGGCCAGCTTAACGAGGCCTTCCAGCAGGTCAGAGAAGTGGTGTGATGCATATATTAACGTGCACAGACAAACTGAAACAGGACAGGAGTGTCCAATTCCTTGCATAGACACAACTACTATATTATTAAACCTGGTAATTAACTGCTTAGTGTTATCAGATTAAGGGGCACCAGGGCCAAAACTGGACATCACTGGACATAGGGTGTTTTGGTGTTTTGTTTTGATGTTCAGGTTAGCTTTATGGATATTTAAATTTGCAGCAGAACCAGTTTATGAACCAGACCACACTTTCTGTGCCATTGAACATTTTTTTTTTTTTTTTTTTTTTTTTAGCAAACTCTTACCATACGTGTTTATTTGATAGTCATCATTTCTTTGCTGAACTTTGTTCGTCTATTGTATTAAGCTCACAAAAAAAACTCCTCTTCCCCCAGGCCTTGTCTGCAGCTGATTTGAACCTGGTGCTGTATGTATGCGAAACCATTGACTCTCAGCAGGTGTTTGGACAGCACCCATGCCCCCTGCACCAAGCTGTGCTGCTCTCGCTCATTCAGCAGCTTTCCACCAGCCTGGCCACACGCACCGACCTCAAGATCAGGTCAGTCTCCCTGTGGTCCTACACTGCATTCAACCCTGAAAACTCTGTAGTTGGTTTTTTTTCCTTTCAAATATTCATAGAAGTGGCAGCGTAAGAGTTCAGTATTTTTTTTTGTGTAAAACAAAGACAGTTTGTGTGTGTAGGCAGAAGCACACTAAGGCAAATGAAGTTTGGTGGTATTATTTTAACTCTTTGTAAACTGGGTGTCATGCGGCTAAGTAGTCTTTTATCCAATCGTATTGATACTGGGATAAGTGTGAAGTAGCAGTGTCTAATCCTGTCTGCCTAATTCCTCTGATGATGACCTTGAATGAATGGCTGTTGGGCTGAATCTCCCAGGCACGCTGGCCAGGCGCTGTTGAGTTGCATTGGGCTGGGCTTATTAAAGCTCTCTCCTGGCGGGCCAGGCTAGATATGTGTGCTGAGGGAGAACGGGCAGCCTCCCTCCAATCACAGCCTAATGTTCCCCTCACACACTGCCAAGTCCCTTTACTGCTGTACAAGAGCAATGGAAGCCACGGCTATCTCTGAATTCCTCTCACGGACATAGCTGCATGATACTGACCATATGGTCGTACATTACCATATATGCATGGGGGCTATTTAGGTATGTATAGTGGTCTCACTCATGGTAAGACATGGAAGATGTTTGAAGGCAGCTTTGGGAACCTTGGTATGTGGTAGGGATACTGTATTTGATATCAATTGATAATACATCGAGTCACATACTTTTGTTTTACTTAATTATCCCAATTAGATCAGCAGGGTTCCATGTGAACCGCAGCATCAAAATGTGAACAGCGTATTTCCACAACACGAGAGGCTAATGGCTCTTAAGCCTGAAGATTACCATTGTGAACATGGTAGCAAGGCTTTAAATGCAATAGAACAAGCTCTACAGATATGGAATGAGAACAGTCTGATACAGGTCCTCTGAGCTTAGCCATCTGGAACATGGCACGCAGCACTGAGAATGTCAAGCTTTTTAAAAATGTTTTTTATTAATATGACACTTTAATCTTAACGAGTGCTGGGAAAGTAATTAAGATGACCTCTGTTTAACGTGTACTTGAAAATGGGAAAGCCGCCACAGTATTCAACAGCAAAGTCGGTGCACTTGAAAGGCAGATGGTAAATTTTTCCCTCATTCAGACAGGTGGCATTTTACTAATCCTTTAACAGGTTTTATCAAGCCTTGCTTGCCTAGGGAGACAAAGAAAAAAATACACTTTGTCCCAGAATACGGTCTGTTAGTACAGCTGTTAATGATCGTGGATTCTGTGCAAAGGGGTCCGTGTGTGGGGGGGTAATCAGGGCATATCAAAGATCACCCCTTCTTCTCCAATTCAATATTAATTGCTGGAGTGCTCTCTCAGTGGAAAGGGCCTCTCGAAAGTAATGAGATTAGGCTTCAAAGCAAACTAATAATGATCTGAAAAGCAGAGATTAAAGGAACTTGCAGGGAAAAAAAACATGATGGAAATGTTAGGAATTTTATGATATACTGTTACTTTATATTTGAGTTATTGTACCACAAACAGTACCGGTGTTTAATTCAATATTTACTCTGTTTACCAAAAAAAAAAAAAAAATCATCGTCCCAATGTTGCTTTTTAAAACTTTGTTCATTGGGCAGTGCAGGCTTACTTAACTTTCGCATCCATAATGTTAGTGTTCATTGGATATCATCATACCACTGCTGCTGTGACGTCCATTGGTGGTGATATAGACGTTTCTAAATCATAACAAGATTCAGGCTAAAATGATTTGCTGTGCTTTGAGGCATGTGATGACACACTGATAGTGATGTTACTTGTGACATAACTGTGTGTGCGTGTGTGTTTGTAGTTATCTTGAGGACGCAGTGATGAACCTGGACCATGGGGACCCAGTCACCAGAGACCACATGAGCGCAGTGTTGTCCCAGGTGCGACAGAAGCTGTTCCAGTTTCTGCAGCAGGACCCCCACAGCCCCCTAAGCAAGCGTGCCCGCCGCCTCATGATGATGCTACAGGGCTTGGTCAGCCACTAGTGCCCTGTGCTCCTGTTCGACTGCCCTGACCGCCCCCGCTTCTCCTTCAGCAGCCTCAGCAACGTTCACGCTCTTCTGCATTGTCCCCTCTGCCTGTACAGCTCCCCACGCTTCGCTCAGTAGCTCACACAGCCCTGAGTGGCTTGCATGGTGGGAGCTTTTGTCCAGATTGAGAGACTGTGTAATTTTTTTTTTTTGTATGATGACGCTGCACTACATTTCCTTTTGAGCCTTCAGAGTACCTCTTCAAGTGATAACCCTTACTCCCTCTTGATCTTGCTTTTTTTGTTTGAGTTCTGTGTTTTTCATAATATGAAAAAACATTTGTCCTTCTACACAAGACAGAGTTTCTCTTTGTTCATTTTGAGCAGCTGTGTTCATTATCCTTTCAATACCTTAGGACTTGTAGCACTGATTTTGTGTTTTAGAAACTAATTTCATTATCAGTCATTAGTTATGTTCAGGAGAAACTACCATATCTGACTACAGCCAGAACTGGACAATTAGCTCATCAACATTTATGCTGTGTATTATTTTAGGCCACAAATGATTGCAAAAATTCACCTTCATCCTGCCGTGTCAACAGACCGTCGTATTACAGGATGTCATTTATGATGTTTCGTTGAGGCTGTTATTTGCCTGGCTGTTAACTTTCAGTGCTTCTATTAGGTCTCCAGAGGGCAGGCATTTAAATGACATTTATCTGTATTGGTATTATCTGGCTGTTTTTCTGTGCTGATTCAGTGGTTACTTTGTGCATTCATTTTTTTTGTCTCCTCTCCCTCCAACCCTAGGCGGAGAGCACTGTCTCTCCATCCCTTTTATCGCATAGATTTTGTTTTGTTTTTCCCTCTGCCCTCTTTTGGTTGATCGATGTTGAGCAAACTGACTGAAACCAGAAGTGATGTTCAGCTCAGCTGACTGATTGTATTTGTTTCAAACTGAGCAGCGTTAATACGATTGGAAATGCTATTAAGTCAGAAAAGGGGATACTGCTTGCTCAGTGGAGTAGGGACACCTTTACAGAAAGTGCCTTATCAGCCTATTGCTTATCAGACATTGGTAATCTGTTCTGGATCCCCCATTAGATGGGCCATATTGCTTTTTTTGTGCAAGCTGAATGTCAGAACCCAACAAGTTTTTCTTTTTATCAGTTGGAGTAGGATCTAAATGGGGGGTAGATAGATGTGTAGTATTGGTTTTTAGTTAAAAATTCTCAAAAAAAAAAAAAGGATGATTATTGAGGTTCTTCCTGTCCAGATGTTCTCCCCAGTATTTTTGTGAGAGGCAGTTAATAGAGCAGCCCTGGTTCAAACATTACCGTAGTTCCGGTAGACTGTGTAGATCTTACGTTTTTCCAGGTCCGTCAGTATAGTTTCCTGTGGTGGTGTAGGTGTTTTTTTTTTGTTTTTTTTTTTTTTTTTTTTTTTGTTCCCCCCCCTCCCCTCTTCTTCTTTTTTTTTTTTTTGCTGCTTAGCCTAAAAGCAATTTCTCGCTTTATTCCTTCTCTATAACTGAAATATTTAAGCAGTTATTGATATTGAAGCTCCTGAGCCGCTCTTAAGGATATGCTAAGCTAAGGATGCTTGCATGCTACTGAGAAAAGCCATGTATATTTGGATTAAAATGCTCATTTGCCCCGAGGTTCTCACCTCCTGGTCATGTTGGCCATCAGATACTGGTTCAGTGTAAGACCCATATTTATCTAATTTTGCTTCCTTTCCTAGTCATATTATGACCGTGTAGATCTTTTGTGCATCTTCTCTTAAATAGGAGATGGTCTGTGGTCAAACGGTTCATTTAATTTGTGTCACTTAACCCTCGTTTTGTCAGCTGCAACGAATACTAACCTTAACCATATTATACCACAGTTTTAGGGAGGTAATTGCAGTGTAAATTAAAAACAAATCTGATTTTGATGCTCTTGAGATACTGTTTTAGTAATGTTTGATACTGATCAGGGTTAAGCATCAAAATCACATAGACGTGAATGTTGGAGGCTTGCACATAAACGCTCTATTAAACTTGTTTTTCAAGTTCGCATTTAAGACTTAGCTCTTCTTTTGTGTATGACATGGATCATTTGTAATTTTTCCATTGTATTTTGAATTTCGGTCCCTGTGCTTGGATCATTATGTTGTATATTTTACACCTATTTCTTTTACCCTAGATGTTTTGGAATAAAAAAAAAAGAAAATACTTTGTTCAGTAAGATGTTTTGATCCTTCTTTTTTGCTTTTTGTATTATTGGTGTCTGACAGATTTCCCGTTGTGTGAGACAGAAATAGTAAAGAAGGCATTTACTGTAATCTGTCATCTGCTGTTCGGTTTGTGCCAGCTTTGTGCATTTATAGCTACTTCAGCAGTTGAATGAATTGTGGTGCTGTTTTGTTCTGATTTGTGGAAGCAGTGTTTATAACCTCATGTGGCATGTCTCATTCTCAAGCTTAATTCAACACGTCACGGTTCTCTGAGTGGTGGCTGC
Organism: Brycinus macrolepidotus; assembly: GCA_037974445.1. Taxonomy (NCBI): domain Eukaryota; kingdom Metazoa; phylum Chordata; class Actinopteri; order Characiformes; family Alestidae; genus Brycinus; species Brycinus macrolepidotus. The sequence continues at coordinate 551,887 of JBBPCZ010000019.1, read as the reverse complement.
ACCTCGGCCACCAACGCTTCATGACCACCACAGTTTGATTTCTGTGGATTTTCCTTCTACTTTCATGCCACACTTTATAAAAGGTGCCACAAAGGGCGATGCCATAGAAGAACCATGAGATGAGTGAATATGAAGAACCTTTTAAACCTTTTAAAAGGTCTTTACCAGTTTAAGAGACTGAATTATTATTATTATTGTCATTATTATTATTGTTTTGACTTTCTGTTTAAACCTTTCTGGCACCTTTATTTTAAGAGTGCATGTGAACCCCTACTTAGGATATCATATGAACTCTGTATTAACTGAGACATTTATATTGAGTTTTTTTCCCTCCAGTTGTGGAGCAGACATCTTTGGGGCACTTTTAAACCGAAAAGTGTAATTGGCCCGTCAGAAAGTTCACACTTGTGGTTTTCTGTCTCTTTGTGCATGTTCACATGCTTTCCAGTAAGTGTGCAAGTGTGATCCCGTTTTTAAATGTGCAAAAGCATAGTGCACAAACATGCCTTTCCCTGAATACCACGTTGATGATTTTCTTGTATCCTATTTCTAAAATATCAGGGGAAAACTGTGAAGGTCGTGAGCATGTCCCACAAAGCTATGACACATACATAATAGACAGTACGGTGCCTTGCAAAAGTATTCGACCTCTTTAAAAGTCATCACATTCATCTGGATTACAGATGATGCCTTTTGCCGCAATAACAGTTTTAGGTTTGTTGTGCTGCGTTTCTGCAAGCTTTGCACTCTGTCGCCCTGATTTTGATTTTGTAGACCACAGTTTTCTAAAATTAGATTCTCAATTAGAATAAGATCTGGACTTTGTCTTAGCTATTAATTATTTTGTTCGGCCATGTGTGTTCATTTGGCTTTGTGCTTGGGATGATTGTCCTTGGGCTTGGGGGTTTCTAGGAAACATTCGTTTTTAGCAGACTGAAGCAGGATCTCTCTAAACCTAGCAGGATCTCTCTCTTATATTCTACCATTCATCCATCATGTCATTTTAACAAGAGGCCCAGTCCCTGACGGGGAAAAGCATCCCCACGACATGATGCTGCCACCCCTATACTTCACTGCTGGGGTCGGTGTTGCTGAGGAATGGGCAGTGTTAGGCCTGAGCTGCATGTAGCATTTTAAATTTTGGCCAAAAGCTCAATTTTTGTTTCGTCTGACCACAAAACTTTATCCCTCCTTTTAGTTGGGTCAGTCTGAAGCTTTCTGGCAAACTCCAGACATGCTTTGATGTGTTTTTTCTTCTGTAATGGGTTCTTTGAAGACACTCCTATGGAGAACTCTTGATATCGTTGACTGGTACACCTTCACTCCAGCCTCAGCCACTGAACTCTTCAGCTCCTTCAAAGTGATGGATGGCCTCTTTATGGCTTCCCTTACAAGTGACCTTCCTGCTCTGATGCTGAGTTTTGAGAGACGACCTAGTCTAGGTGTGATGCAGCTTCAATGTCCTCACAATCCGAGAGTGTTTACTCTGATATTTAAATACTTGCGTGTTATTTTGTTGTCTTTTCATGTCTTGTGAATGTCTACAATTTTTCAGATTTCCTTTGAATGCACTGTTATCCTCATTTTCACAGCTTTCCTTCTGAGTACTGTCTGACCAGAAGTTTTACAATTAATGGGATCTGTCATCCAGACAAGGCTGACTTTTTTAATGATTCGTTTAAACGGTATCTTTCATCTGTGTAAACTTAGAGCTTCACTGGTTAAATTCTTGTGCAGCAAGCATTTTTCAGGGTGTACTTTTTGTCACAGAACATTTGCAAGACTGTATCTACGTACTCATAGTTAAACCGGGTGCTTGTGCACTTTCGATAAATCCAGAAATAGCATTCAATTAAGGGGCCCCAAGCTGGTGCAGTGGGTAGCGCTGTGCCTCACACCTCCAAGGTTGGGGGTTCGAATCCGGGTCCTGGCCTTGTGTGTGTGGAGTTGGCATGTTCTCCTCATGGTGGCGTGGGTTTCCCCTGGGGTCTCCGGTTTCTCCCAAAGTCCAAAGACATGCACGTCAGGTGAATTGGGGATTCTAAATTGACCGTAGGTGTGAGTGAATGGTGTGTGTGTGTGTGTGTGTGTGCGCACCCTGCAGTGGGCTGAGTCCCTGCCCCACACCCACCAACCCCGGGATAGACTCTGGGTACCTGTGACCCTAGTGAGGAATAAGCAGTTACAGAAAGTGAGTGAACCTTCAATTTAAGCAAAACCACAAGCTGCAAATGTGGACTTTGGGAAAGGCTGCAATTTGATCTGCTTTTTATGAGACAGAAGACAAAAGTGCTCATGTCTGACTTATTATGTGCTCTTAATGTCGTCTCTTTAGCCGAGTGCCAAATGGTGCCCTAAGCATTGCAGCCCTCCTCAAAGTCGACACTTTGGGGGCAAGAAAGCCCGAGCGTGCTAGGTTTAAACTTAGGGTTTTACTGATGCACTGAAATAAAAATTCTTAACTGAAACCATAACGTGAACAAAAAACTGATCAAAAGACCACAGCAATTGTTTTTATTTATGAAATTTGCCATTTTACTTTCGCTTTTGAATTAATACTGATGACGCTTCAAGGCTTGGGGTCTAGTTTTGCTAGATACATGCCAACATTCCCAATATTTTCCACTTTTCTGCTGTATCACCTGTTTTGGCATAAAGCATGCTCAATCAAATGTAAACTGTGTGATGTCCACCTAAAGTTTATTGAACTGTATTCATGTGTTCATACTGCAGGCAAGATCTGAAGAGATTACATCAAAAACCAAAATAAGTACTTTCACTGTTTTATTACTTCTCTGTTCTTCAGTTCATATTTAGTAAAGTAGGCCTATACAGGTTTTATTCTCATCACTGCATTTGTTGATTGAAAGAAAATAAATGCTGAGTAAAAGTGGAATGAAACCTTAAGGCCTTTCTTTTTGATGAGTTTCCCTTTTTTCACTAATTTTTGGATGGGTTGCCAGAGAAACACTACCTGAATATATGGGTCTTGGCATGAAAAAGTTTAGGAACCCCCCCCCGGCACATATGTCAAACTCCAGTCCTCACAGGCCACAGCTCTGCAGACTTCAGCATTCTGCCTCATTAAACACACCTGATTCAGCTCACCAGCTAATTACCAAGACCTCCATGGACTGAATTCTGAGCTTTAGATGAGGGAAAACGCTAATCTCTACAGTGCTATGGCACCAAAGCCGTGCCTACCCCAAAGCCTTGCAGTCCTCATGTGCACGCCCAGTAACGAGAGCACCATTTGGGACTGGGCACCTGTTTGTTTATAGCTGCCCAACTAACATGACAATAAAGATGAAGATACTCACACACAAGTTAAAATGCATTCATTAATTTCTCTTCTGAACTGCTATTATGCTTCTAATCTGGACTGAGCTACTGCAGATAAGCAAATTAGCTCATTAAAAAACGAATATGATCGATAACATAATTTTGCCTGTTAATGTACATGCTCGTTGCAGGAGTCTGTTCCAAAAGCATGCTTTTACACCCCTGAGATCTCTTGTCCTATAGGTCTGCATGTCGTTGATGTCATCAAGTCCTTGGAGGAGGACTGTGTGTCTTAGGGTGCCTTCTGGCACAGGCCTTTACACTAAGTTGAAAAACACTGTGTAACCTCACACTGTTACTAAGGCAAGCTTTCCACATTTCTCTATGTTTAAACACTATTAGCACACCAGTATCTTTGATTGTCCTCTTACTGAATAATGCACAACTTCATGCACAACCGTCTTGCAAAATCTCCCTTGGGGAAAAAAGGATTTTAACCTCAAGGCAGTTGTGTGGGTAAATAAAGAAACTTGTTTTTTGATTTGATTACAGCTTCGGTCACATCTGCTAAAAGATCCTCACAAACTGTGCAGTGCGGAGGGTCCCCTGGTGCTATGCTGTGTGAGAGAGAGAGAGAGAGAAAGCGAGAGAGTGTGACAGAGGAGAGACAGCCACAGCAGAGTGAGGTTTGATTGCAGTTTTGGTCACATCTGCTAAAAGATCCTCACAAACTGTGCAGTGCGGAGGGTCCCCTGGTGCTATGCTGTGTGAGAGAGAGAGAGAGAGAAAGCGAGAGAGTGTGACAGAGGAGAGACAGCCACAGCAGAGTGAGGTTTGATTGCAGTTTTGGTCACATCTGCTAAAAGATCCTCACAAACTGTGCAGTGCGGAGGGTCCCACTGGAGAGACAGAGAGAGTGTCAGAGGAGAGAGATAGAGAGACAGAAACAGGGAACAGAGAGAGAGAGTGTGTGTGTCCAGAAGACGGAGAGGAGGTGTGGTGTAGAAAGCAGACTCAGACAGCACAGTGCAGGAGGGGATGAGGGACCGAGCGCGTGACGGTGAGTCGGTGATGGGCTCGCGCGACAGGCTCCGCCCCGTTACTACGGACGCACGCGCGGATTCGAATCTCGGTTCGGGGCGCCGCGCGCTCAGTCTGCGTTCAGCCTGAAGCCGAGCACACACACACACACGCACGCACACACGGCGCTCCGTGGACCCCTAGCAGTTCTTCAGGTTCTTCAGTTCTTCTCCCCTTTCCTCCAGGAGCTCCTCACCATGATGCCCCTCAGCAGCACCGTCCTCCTCCTGCCTGTTGCGTTTCAGCTCCGTAAGTTCATCGTGTCCATTACAGTTTAGTGCACTGGCTGTCAAATTACAGCTCGTAGTTTTGTTTCACAACTAGTCACAAGTAAAGTTAGAACCAGTAGCTCGTCTCTGAACGGTTCTGGACTGTCTTTCTGGCTGCACAGATTGAACAGTCAGCAGAATCGTGAAAAAAACACGTAATAAAACAGAGGTCTCCGTGCCTCGCTGCGCGTAATGGCACTAATTTTAATCCATCAAGGTTTTTTTTTCATACACTCGCCGTTCTCACAGACATTAAGCACCTTTCCGTTTCGAACGAGGGTTTAACACTTTCGTGTATGTACCTCATATGTTAAAATGCAACTCCAGTAGACTAATTCTGCCCCTGGAGTCGGGCAGGTGTGTGAAGACGGACCTAAGTGTGGTGATGGTTCAGTTCGATTCAATTAGCCGAACCGATTCATTTGAACCGCCCGTTTCAGTGAACCGAACGTTCGATGAAATGATTCGTAAGAACAGGTCATTCTCCCTCTCTGCACTGAGATTCGGTTCAGAGTCTTGATACTGAATCACTTCTTACTGAAGAGGCACAAACTACATAAAGCATAAACACATAATGGAAAAAGAAGGTACTACAACAGTTCTTAAAATATTACAAGACGACTATGCTCGATTTTCTTGGTACCGTTCTTCTCTTTTATTAAAATTGTTCATTTCAATACACTATATGGGCAAAAGTATTGGGACGCCTGACCAGAGCAACAATCGGTTACAGGGACAGTCTCCCTGGAGCAACTGAGGGTTAAGGGTCTTGAACAAGGACGCAATGGTAGAAAGTGGGGTTCGAACCCGCGACGTTGTGGTCACCGGATTCACAGGCAAGTATTTTACCCACTAGGCCATTACCACCCTAGTTTGAATGACACTGCGACATTGCGTTCAATATGGAGTTGGTCCCCCCTTTGCAGCCTTAACAGCTTCAACTCTTCTTGGAAGGCTTTCCACAAGATTTTGGAGTTTCTGTGGGAATTTGTGCCCATTCATTCTGTAGAGCATTTATGAGGTCAGGCACTGACGTTGGATGAGAAGGCTTGACTCACAAACTCAGTTCCAGTTCATCCCAAAGGTGTTGCATGGGGTTGATGTCAGGGCTCTGTCGGGCCAGTCAGGTTCTTCCACACCGAACTCATCCAACCATGTCTTTATGGAGCTTGCTTTGTGTACTGGGACACAGTCATGCTGGAATAGAGAAGGTTCTTCCCCAAACTGTGTCCACAAAGTTGGAAGCATGGCGCTGTCTAAAATGTCTTGGTATGCTGAAGCATTAAGATTACCCTTCACAGGAAGTAAGGGGCCACTTGAATTCAAGTAAGTACTTTTGTCCATGTAGCATATTTATGGTCTGTCTATTACATTAATATAAAATGCCAAAAGGCTAAAATTTCCATTCGGTTTGTTGAAAACAATTGGGCTGATGTTGCTACTCAACTGACTGTAATGGCACTGGGATCGCAAGTGCCAGAGAAGTTGAGAAAAGCCCCGGATGTAGCCAGAGCGGAGCCGGGCTCTCCGTCTGCTTGCCACTGAAAGGCTCATGGCGATGTAACTCTGTTCCTCAGAGGATTATGTGGGAAGGGAAAACACGCCGTTAGAAATAAATCATGAATGAAGCGCATCTGCTCTCTCTCTCTCTATCTCTCTCTCTCTCTTTCTCTCTCTCTCTCCCCCTCTCCTCTCTCTCTCTGCTCTATCATTCTCTCTCTCTCACTCCTCTTTCACTGTCTCTCTCCTCTATCACTCTGTCCCCCCCCCCCCTCCATCTCTACCTGCACCCCCCCTAGACAAGACAGCAGCAGCACTACGGCTGTAATTTTGGTAAAGAACGCGCTGTAAAACAGAGCTTTACGCGACCAGTCATGTTGTTTTGAATGTAAATGAAGAGATTTTTTGAGCACATAAGCCCAGCGTGGTGCAGAACAGGCAGTCTGAGTGTGGAGCAGTTTCAGCACTGCTCCACACTAATCCGGCGTCATTGAAGGGCAGGTCGTGTCACCAAATGATGATATAATATGTGATTTTGACTTTTCGTGTAGTGACTAAATCCCTCTCGCAGTACGTGTGACCTGTCTCATCAGAGACGGTTCTTTTCAGGCTGGGCCATGGAGTGCCTGATGAAAACGTGTTACAGCGAATGGGGCCTTTACTTTTGCACGTACAACCAAACCACTGCAAAATTCCTGCACATCTGAAAATGAAAAGCTACTGCGGGACTCTAGGGGGACTCAACCCAGTTTAGCACACTGAACAGCATATGGACTGCTGATCAGGATGTGCTTTAGGGGTCCAGATCCGTGGGCAGAGATTTGGAACTCGATTTGACGCAGATGTGACAGATATAAAAACACATTTTGTCACAAAAACAGTGGAAGCGTTAGAATATGTCGGTGGTGAGAGAGGCTGCCTTTTCTCCATTGCTTCAATCTTTCTCTGTATTTTTTTAAAGGCCCATTTGAACTATTTCTAGAGTGGCAGTGAACTGTTCTTCAGGAAAACCAGCTGTTCATGTGGTCTCCTCAAATCATTCAAATGTCCAAAAAAAAGAAAAGGAGAATCCTTTCATATTATTTCCATTTGCGCTTTACCCCAGGCTGCATGTTTCGGGCCTTCATTTTGACTACCTCTTGTTTGTAAATAGCAGCCTCATACGCAGAGTTATGCCAGAACTGAGATTTGGGAAGCAGCCCATGTCTGAAACTATACTTGTAACTATTCAGCTCAATTTAAGTTTATTTAAATTTGGCTAGTGCTTTTTGGAACAGTCACCATAACAAGCAGTTTACAGAAATCCAGGTCCAGAACCCTTAGCAAGCCAAAGCTGCCAGAACTGAGAGGAACCAAGACTCTAAAAAGAGACCCATCTGATCTACACTAGAGACTCAAATTAAAGGAACGGTTTGGCAAAAAAAATCTAATTTAGACAATTTTCTACTTACCCTAAAACATAGTTGATCAGCCTAGACATGTTTAGTGTCTGAAGTTTGCTCTTTTAGTTTTGCAATGGAGTTGTGAGGCTAACGCGATAAGACGTAGTTAACAAGTAATGAAAGTCTGTCATCCAAAATCTTTAGCTTGTCAGCTACATTAGCCTCGTAGCTCCACTGGAGAACTAAAAAAGCAAACTGTTTCAGTGAACCATTCCTCTAAGATACAAATGATACAAAATGAGATCAACAGTGGCACTTGAATCATACAGATCTGCGAGAACTGTGAGAAAAGTCGAGAACTCATGTGAAAATATCAGTGGGTCTGAAAAATTTGTCCACCCTTTACAGTGCTGTCCAGAATTATTGGCACCTTTGTTAAAATCGTTGGAAAGGCTTACAAAAAATACTTTATCAGTTATCTTGTTATTTTATTGAAAATAAAAATAATAACTCGAAATAAAAATAAGTTTAGTCTGAGAACAAAGCAACCATTTGTCAGAAAAAATAAGAATAATTGGTACTCTAAAAAATTTGGCCCCACGCGTATTTAGCTAATTTTAAGCTGGCCTAAGTGTTGAGGACCTTTTAAGCAGTTATCAGTGATTTACTGTTTCAATGAGGTGTAAAGATGAGATGACACAGGGCCCAAACACTTAGTCATCCATCACTGTAGGAGAGATTGAAGAGCAGTCCACTCCAATAGGAGAAAAATGTGTTGAAAAAAGTGTGTACAGTTCAGGGAAGAGATACAAGAAAATAGCTGTAGACTCAGAATGCACCACTCAACAGTTAGGGCAATCATTCAGAGGTTTTAGACATTCAGAGCTGTCATGAATCATCCCAGAAGAGGAGGTAAGGCTGTTTTGTCTGCTGCCACAATGAGGAAGATTGCCAGAGATGTAACAAAAAATTGACTACACCTTCAGTTTCTGGTAGCGTCTTGGTGGATTCTCTAAATCCACCATAAGTTGACACCTCTGTGCCAACAAACATTTTGAAAGGTACCCCAAAAAGAAGTAAGCCAAAGTGCTCGGAGTTTGCCATATGCCACTGCAACTTTAACTGCGACAGGGTGCTTTGGTCAGAACAAACAAAAACTGAGCCCTTTGATTCCGAATGCTTAAAGTGGGTTTGGCATGAAAATAAAAAGAAAAAAGAAAAACACCAAACGTTAAATATGGTGGAAGATCTGTGATGGTGCTGGACTGTTTCTCCTTCAGAAGTCCTGTCAGTATTATTCACATACATAGCATTATGCATTCCAAGAAGTACCAAGATATTTTATATAAAAATCTGACTGCATCTGCCAAGAGGCTAAAACTTAGTCGTGGTTGGTTCTTCTAGCAGGACAGTGATCCAAAGCACACGTCAAAATCCACTCAAAAATGGTTAAATGAACACGAAAGCAACCTGTGGGCTGAGCTCAAGAAGAGAGTTCACGAGAGAAGGATCTGGAGAGATTCTGTGTTTAAAACATCTGAGAAGGCTCAGTGCTGTTGGTTTTGCTAGAATGTGCTCCACAAAAAAGTAAATGTTGGGGTGCCATTAATTACCACACGTTTATTTGGTAATCACCTCAAACTTTTTTCTTGTGGGAATAGGCTCATGTGGAATGTTTTCATTCAAATGGCAGCATTTGAGAAATGCAACATTTGGGGCTTATAAAATTTTTACTAAGATTAAAACTGGCCACATTACATTGTTGCATCAAACGTGGAAAACATTGATACAATTATAAACTAAAGAGTGCATTAAAACACTGCTAACAAATGTAGCCTGAGGCATCAAAAGAATGGTTACTTGCAACATTTAACAAAATTATTGATGAACTCTACCGCATTTGTTTCAGATAGAGCACTTAATTTTTTGCATTGGACCTAGAGCCAAATGTGCTCTCTTTCATTTTGAGGCTCTCTTTATTCTTTCATATTTGTTTCGTCACTTTAAAAGCTTTGGAAGTCTGCAGACAGGTTGCTGCAGGAGAGAAGAGAACCTTCTTTATATAGAAAGACATAAACTTCTTGCCAAATAGGTCACTGATACTGAATGGCGATATTTCATGTCAGTATTACACAGATAGAAGGTCCTGTTTTCTGGAGAATGTGTGTAACTGTGTATGTCTGAATGAACATTTTAATCATATATTAAGACAAGATTAATGTCAGTGACTTTATTTGCATATCAGTTTTCTGTCACAGGCCACCATTAATTTACTTTAATGTATACCATGTGTCCTTGCCCAGTTTACCACTTACTCTGACACACCTGATTCAATACATAAAGGACTTGGTAATTAGCTCATGAAATTATAAAAAGCAAAAAAAAATGAAATTGAGCTTTGGCCGTCCAGGAGTGTAATTTGATTTCCGTTTCCCTGTATGATCATAACATCATGACCATGCCAAATGAAGACTGCACTGCACTAGGAAATTGTCTTTTTATCGGTCTTTTTATTATATAGAGGTTCCTAAAGCTTTTAAAAGGCTCTTTACATTCGCACATCAATGAAAAAACAGTTTCCATAGAAATATTCTTTATAGAAACAAACGTGGTACTTCCATGAGCATCTTTCACCCTAAAAACATTTTGGCATCTTTATTTTCAGATGTAAAGCAGCTTATGAACCTGGCATATCTCACTCACCCACTCATCCACTCATGTTTCGCAGGCTAAACCTCTCCACAAGGAGGCGGCTTTAGCAGTCGTGTAGTTTTTGATGCTTAAAACGAGCAGGGCTTCTCATCAGTGACACTGAGTGACCTTGTTAAGGTTGTGTGTCTGTCAGATCCTGAGAACTGATCACCACCTCACATTTATTTTTGGTTTATTTCATTTCAAACAGCAAGAGAATGCCACTGTTTTTATGTACTTTGCATTGTTTACATTCATTATATTTATTATTATTATTATTATTATTATTATTACTATTAATACATGTTTATTTATGAAACCATTTAAATTGCTTTTCACTACATGAAGTAAATATTTTAAGTATTTTGGTTGAACTGACAAGTAATCACTGTTACTTTGTTCATTTATTCAGTGAAATCAAAATGTTAAGGCAGCCAAATCCTTTTTATAGTCAGTGATGTTTACCACCATGGCTTTGGATCTAAGCTGGTTGAGAAGATGTGTTGTAATCGTAGTAATTGTAATTAACGATTTGAGAAAATGTGTATTCTGTCGATATTGTTCGATTTTCTGCTATTTTTTTTTTACCTTTTTCTAGCCAGTTACTGAACTGATTCGAACATGGCCTTTGCTGGTGCTTTTGTTTTGTTTTTGTTGACAATGGAACTACATTATTGGAACTACATTATAAAAAATACTCTGTTTGATGCATAAAGTTAGAACTGTGCTTGTGTCTCTTCTTTGAAAGGTCGAGTGCTCCTTTCACTCCTTTCAGTTTAGATTTTGATTCAAAACTGGAACTAAAAGCAGAAGGACAGGCAGAAGGACGAACTGAATATCTCTTCTTAACGCAGGGACCAGTGTCACCAGGAGTTGTCTTTTGTGAGTTCACTCCCCTGTAATTCCACGTCGGTCCTGCCGCAGTAATTTCCCTCCCTCTCAGCGGAGGCTCTGCGTGTGGTGAGGTCCCTAAACAGGCATGGTGAAATGAGAGCGCAGTGAAAAGCCTGATGCCGTCCCCACTGCCGTCCTCCGTCTGATGCTGAGGATGAATATTCATAGATAGTGTGACTTGCTTTTTTTGGTGAGGAGTCACAGGAACTTGTGTCGACCCTTATGAATCCTGGGGTGATTCAGTGGCTCTAACATGCACGCTTGCGTGTGAGAGTGTAAGAGAGAGAGAGAGAACGAGAGTTAGAGAGAGCCACACACACAGTTTGCTGGGTAATTAATGTAAGCTGAATAGCGTATGCACTTCGCAGTCTGTGGAGAACATTGGCATTTTCTTACTGGGCGTCCAAGGTCACTGCAGTATTTTCCCAGGTGGTTGATGCTGTGTAGGCTGAAGATTTGGACCAATAGCAGGACTTCCAGTATCCCGCAGGGCCTGCAGAGGCTAAATGTAAAGTTAAATGTAGTCACCATCATCTGCTCATTTGTTCAGTCTGCAGAAACCTTGCACAGGGCCTTGCTGAGTGAGGCCAACCTAAAATTTCAGTTGAAATTAAGGCTTATTGAGAGCAGCTGAGATACACAGACAAGCCTCTTTATTAGGTACACCTATTCTGAATCTACACTTGTTGTCCATTTTAATCAGGTTCACTGACCATATAGATGCCATTTACAATTAGTAGTTTACAATTACAGTTTACAATTAGTAGTTTACAATTATAGTTTACAGTTAGTAGTTTACAGTTAGTAGTTTACAGACTGTAGTCCGTCTATTTCTCTGCATCATTTTTAGCCCCTTTTACTGTTAGCTGAATATTTTTAATGGGTGGTCTATTCTCAACCCAGCAGTGACACTGAGCTGTTCCAAACTCTAGCACCACTGCTGTGTGATACACTGTCTGCAGCACACACACACACACACACACATACACATTAACATTCCAGTACCATTGCTGTGCTGAGAATGATCCACCACACAAATAACACCTGCTCAGTGGTCCTAACGGGGGCTGAAATGATGCAGAGAAACAGTTGGACTACAGTCTGTAATTGAAAACTGCAAAGTGCACAATCAGTGGAACTGGTCAAATGTAGATACAAGGTAGGTGTGCCTAAAGTATGTACTACTAATGATTTTCCTCAGTGTATAAGTGCACAGCTTAAGTCATTGAGGGTGCATTCTCTTCTGTTTCAGAATGTGTTATGGCCAGGGTTGGATGGAATACTTGAAATGTATTGATGAAAAATATTGATGGCTGAATACTGCATACACTGTCCTAAATGCATTCAGCAGCATACTTCATTAAAATACACAAAAAGAGCAACTTGTAAAGGCCCTAGTGAAACATCTGTGCTGTACCATCAGTGGTCAATAATACTTAAGTTATACTGAGCCTCAATGTTACCAGTTAGCAGTTTTATTAAAGTTTTATCTGGAGAATTTGTTACTCGGGCAGGATCAATATGAGTGGACTAGAACATCAGCTCAAACTACTCGGACTGTCCAAACCAGCTCCAATACATCACACCATTATCACTTCAGGCTATACTTGTCTAATTCAAATCAGATTATAACTATGGATAAATCCTGAGTTTCACCGGTGGTACAGTATATTCTTACACGTGTGAGAGTAAATTAATGAGGAGACATTCTGAAGTGATTCTACTAAAATGTATAAAGTCACTGTTTTTAGAATGCTGCCTTTTCAAAATGTGTCAGTGACTTTGATTATATTACAACCCAAACCTGACTAGAATTAGTTAGAACAGTCTTATCATGTTTATTATTATAAATATAGAGCAGTTTTTATGCAAAATCTGTCTGTGTCTGTGTGTGTGTATGAGAGACAGAGAGAGAGAGAGAGATTTCAGGTAGAAGAAAACAAATCTTTGTTGTCATTGTGATGGGAGGGGTGTTGTGGGGGCGGACATAAGGAAAGAATAATGTGGTTGTCACTTCCTGTAGATCACACTTGACTGACTGCTCACTCGACTGTTCATACCTTCAGACAGATGAGCCGAGGCAACTCCACTCTGGCTCTCTGTGTAACTCGCAGGCTCTAGGGAGCAAGCAGGAATAGTTTGCCAGAGATAACCAATAGAGTGGAACCTTGTAAACTGGAATGAGGTCAGACAAGAGGTCAACGAAAGTGTTCAGCAGTTTTTCAAAAATTCTCCCAAATCTTCTTGCCCTGTGTATGTGACTGGTGAGGGCCAATTTCAGTGCAGGGCTTCAATGCCAGAGCTGTGACATGGTACCTGTCTGATAACAGAGGTGAAGTGGAGCACAGTTAAGGCCACAGTTTGACATTTTTTTGATGGTTTAACAGTGTCAAACTCAAAACAGGACAGACATGTCCAGGAATATGTTACTCTGACTCACTTGATAAATCTCAGGCAAAGAAACATGTCACATTTTGAAAAAACGCGAACCACTTCTTTAAAGACGTAGAAGGAAGAGCTGCACAAAGTGTCAAAAAGCCTATGCTTTTTCTGTACTTTGGCAAACTTTCAATTCTATCAATATTTTTACTTTTTCATTTAAACGAGGTAGCACCAGGTTGTTATTGTATTTTGCCTGCATAATTAAGACAAAAAAATATTCCCATTTGTACAAGTGATGAGTGTTTTTAACATTTTGTCGTAATATCATTTGGTATCAAGCATTTCAATTGTATCTGTATTGGAATTTAAATTATGCTATTCTGCCACCCTAGTAGATAGGAACTAGTATATGAGTGTAAGGATGCACCATGCATTTTTTTCCATCATGATACACTGTGTTATGATGTATTTTTGAACTCCTGTGCTAGAAAAGTAGATTCTATTAAGAACAGTGGGGAGAATTGTAGAATACAATAGATCAGAGTATAGTTAATAAGATAAAAAAAATACGACACTGAAGCAAGAAGAAGAGTGAAGGGTGTAGAAGAAAAAGAAGCAGCATCCTGTTGCGAAAGAGAGAAAGTGAGGGAGAGAAGAAGAAGAGCAAGAAGAGGTAACCGTTTGGACTAGAGCAGCCTGTACACCTGGAAGCATGTGCTAACCCTGATAAGTTACAGCTGGGCACTTTAGCACTGAAGTCAATAAAAACTCATTAGAGCAGGGGCTGGCTCCGCTGCGAGTGTCCACTCCAATGAGTTTCACATTTATTCTCCATCCCAGGACTGAGGATAGAACCCCATCGATCCCAGCCTGAAGCTCATTTATTTGGCGAATGGAGAACTGCCTTAATGTGGCTCTAACCTCCACTTTTGTCAGTGGGACACTTTGCTTTAAGCTTGTGGTTCTGATGATTTGCGTGTATATTGCAGTGGTCGAGAATAATGCACTAGTCTCTCAGCTCCCATTCTGTCAGCCTGTAAGAACACCGCCTTGCTTCATCGTGTCTGCCTCTGGTCCTCCGACACCATGTCCTAGGAGCTTGTAGTTCCTTCTGCCCTTAAAATAGCAACACCACTGGCTTCAGTTCAGCCCTTTTCTAATCCCTCAAATAAGGAGCAGTTTAGGCATGTTTATGAAGTGCCGTACCACTGGAGTTAACGCTTTGACAGAAGCACCCCACCTCATTAGCTCCGCTAAAGCCCCAAGCACACATTAGCGAAACACTGTTTGGGGTCGCTTTTGATTCTCTTCCCTCCAGCGTAACACAAGCACTCTCAGCCACCCACCTGCCAATTAAACAAACTCCCTGCCTTGCTGTGTCCAGAATGTCTGGAATAAACAGTGACTGGGACGGGCTGGAGGAGACCCCGACTGCCCAGAGATCCCTCCCACATGTGGAATGTCCCTGTCAGACATGGCTGCAGGCAATGTTTCTTAAATGCATAATAGATCAGGAAGGTCTTTCATATTTACTCAACTTACATA
>JBBPCZ010000019.1:510142-528285 GCA_037974445.1 Brycinus macrolepidotus | reverse complement strand
TATAAACCCCCAAAAGGGGCTAAACAGCCTTTCTCTTATCAGTGCTCTTCTTATGTATGCTTGTGACACTAGCAGGCTGAGGATGAAGCTGAAAGTGAAGCTGCATCTGTACACCGGGTCTGTCTCTGCACTAACAGGCAGGGAGTTATAACTGCACCTCTCTTTGTACTCTGATATGTTCCAATTACTCTTACTCACCCGGAGGACAACCTGTGCAGGCGACTTCTAATGACTACAGTGGTGCTTAGTTGAACAGGTGTCGCACTCGTTTTTCCAGCTTCATTAGTGGACGCCTAATGTTGTGCTCTGTTTCCTCCCCTGTCTTGTCCCGATAACTGTTCTTGTCACAGTTTATCTTGGGCGCCTCTCTTTCCCTCCCACTTCTCTCCTCCTCTCTCTCTCTCTTTCTCTCTCTCTCTCTGCCTTTTATGTGGAAATTAGAAGTCAGTGAATGTACTTTTACTCCCTCTACAGCCCATTCAGCGTTCTGGGAGCGGAGGTGTGAATGGAAAAATGCAGAAGGTTAACCAATCATTTGGAAAGGGGAGTTTGCCAGCAGAGCTAATTATCAGGTGTTGTTTGTGCAAGGCCGTCCTGTGCGGCCGAGCCGCTGGAGGTGCGGTTTCGGAGGCTGGCTCGGGGGAATTGAGCTGCCTCTCGGCCTCTCGCACGCTATGTGGCTGCCGCTGCCTTCGTTAACGTGTCGCCCTTAACGATGCCGCGCAAGCAAGGACCATAGTTACCACAGTAAAAGTTACCATAGCACTGTGGGAGAGCTCCAAAGCAATGCTAACTCTAAACACAGACACAGCCGCAGCCTGTTCAGAGTGCCAGAGCCACCCTCATTGACTCTTTTTCACCAGAGAACTGCATACTGCCAGTGCCCTCAGGATGCCACTCAACCATACAATGCTTTTTTTTTGTACTTTAATCTATGAGGGAATATTAACTGTGTGAGCTGGACCAAAAGAAACCTGGTGTATACAATATTTTCTGTACAGAATTCACAATAACTGTAACTTTTGTCCTTAACTAGGCGTGTCCTAAGTCCAAAAAAGCTACCCTTTAAAAAGGTTATGCTGAACTAACTGATGTTTTTGATGTGGAGGTTTCATGCTTATATTCTAAAGGAGACATCTGGTATTCTAATTTTTCAGTTTAATAAAGTGCTGGGCTCGCAGACAGATAACTGTGAGGGGCATAACACCAATAACACCTTAATTCTGCTTTTGTATGATATGTTTTTCTATTTCCTCCTCAGTGAGGCACATATAATTTTCTGGGTACTGATTTTATATGCTAATGACCACTGCTCGCATTGGCTGTCTCAGTAGAGTCTGTGGGTTAAGGGATGAGGTAATTAATCTGTGGCGATGACCTCAAAAACGGCTGAGGAAGAGCACAGTATCAGGTCTGTGAATGCGATTCCATTGCGCAATGAGTGATCTGCCATTTTGGCAGGGTTAGTCTGTTTTGGCTGGTTCAGAATAAATGAATGAATCTGCCTTTTTAGCCTGATTTTCTTGATTTTTGTTAAATATTACAGTAACTGAGGTAAATATGCTAGTGGTTATGAGAAATATCAATTTGTAAACTTTGCAAATGGAGATTTCATTTGTAGGATTTGTTTGAGTTTTAATTTAAAATGAACTCAAAGTGCATGATAATAAGCCACATACCAACTGGCAATGAAAGATGCAACATTTCGAAAATGGGAGGAGGTAGTATTAATTACTTATCTCTTTGTTAGGTAGTTTATATGGATCCACGCTGCCAGTAAGGCACATTTGATGCATATACTGTTGGTAATCTAATTCATTTTTAAGCATGACATCTCAAAAAAAAAATCACAATAAAAACTTCAATAAAGAACTAACCCTATTAATACGGTGGATACAACATGACGTGACAATGTCTCCGAAGCCTTAAAAAGAGACATGTTTGACTTTGTAAGCTGTGAGAGCCAGACACAGTCCCTTAAACATGGTCACATGCTGAACAATCGTGTCATTACACACCAATATTCAATGCTAACCCTTGTAATTTGCTTTATTAGTAGCTTTTGTTCATCCATTTGCCACCACTAGGGTAATGATCATTTCTGCTCATCTTTTCAATGTTAGCATCACTTTGGATGTTACAGTTTGGATGATGAATCCTTCAATAAATATTTAAACTCAGTGTATCTCTGAATATTACTAGATCCTGTTAGATTAGCCTATAGATGTTTTCTCTGAAAGGGAAGTACACCAAAACAGCAGAGACACGTTTCATAGTTTCTTAGGTGGTAGATAAAAGACAAAAATAACATACATGTGACCTGGCGAAGAAAATGCAGTTTTGTTTATTATATCTCCTTTAATTTACCGCTAACTTTTCATCACGCTACACCGATAAAAATATTTGGACAAAATTCGTAATGCTACATTCTGCAACTTCTGCAACATGATAAAATTGTAAGTCGCTCTGGATAAGAGTTAGGGTTAGGATTCGGGGTTGACTGATATAATATTTTCAGGGCTGATACCGATTACAAGTAATCAAGGAGACCAATAAATATTTGGAACATTTGCAGTATAGCTAAAATAAAATTGAATAACACAAACACCAGCACAAAACTTAGTTGAAACATCTTTAAACATTCAAGAAACTAAATGGATGGAGTGTGGGAACAGAGTAATGAAGAATTTTATACAGTATTATAAGACTCAGTGTGGGTTCAGAAGTGCTATCTCTGATTTTTACCTCTGCAACAGCGGTTGTTTTGATGTGGAGGCTTCAGAAGAAGCACATGTGTCTCAGGAGATTAGATGACGTGATGCCCGTCACTGTACCCTATATACTAAAGACTAGCAGCAAGAACATCTATGTTTTTTTTCACAATCGAAATACCCAGCTGATTAGAAGACCTAGCTCTCAACATACCTCTCCACCTAAAGAGAAACGTCGAGTGACTCCATAGTGTGCCAGCAGCATGCTGCTGTTAAATATATCTCAGAGAGAAGACTACTAATGAAGATTCTCTCCAGAGCCTCATCCTGGGGTTTTGATGGAGTTGTCCTCCCAGCAGGTAATGGGCTAATGTCTTAATGAGTTCTGCCCCCCTGCATTATCTCACATCACACTAGGTATTAACACTATCAGTCTTCTGACATTTTCTGCTAAATCCTTCTCCTCCAGGACCAAGCTCCCCTGTGTTCATAGTCATAAAGGCAACAATCCTTTTTATTAGAGAGGTGTAATCAGATATTGTCATAATCGTACAACTGTTATGCCATGTTGCTGATCTGACACATCTTCTATAGGTTCTCATAAGTTTATTTTTGGAAAAGTATTTCTGATACTTCTGATACTTCTGAGTGTCTCCTCCAAAAGTCCAAGCCTTCTAAAAGGTTAAGTCTTTGATGTGTAGTTAAAGGATAATCTTTAATTGGTACAAAACCTTTACATTATGTAGAGTCATGTACAACTCCGGTCCAGGAGGGCCAGTGTCCAGCACAGTTTGGTGATTTCCCTGCTGAAACACACCTGGTTCATCAATTGCTATGTTTAGTGGGTGTGTTTGAGTGGGGGAATCACCAAGCTGTGCTGGGTACCAGCTGTCTGTGGACCAGGGTTATGAGCCCCTAATGTAGAGGTTCATTAAACCTTAAAAGGTTCTTCACACTTGAACATCTCCTTTCCAAAATTGACTATTTAAAGAACAATCTGTTAAAACTGAACGTGATTCTTCAGTGCCATCACCCCTAAGAGCCCTTTTTTTATGGGGATGGGGGGTATTTTTCCAAATTTCTGCCCAATTTTGTCATCTTCAGTTCCACCCACTAGCTAGAACTCCACCATAAACACTTGGAGGGTGAAGGGTAGCACATTATTCCTTCTAGTAACGTGAAGCGCTAACGCATCTTTTCAAACGGCCACTAACACAACGTTATTGGACAGCTTAACATGCTTAGAGGAGAATGCTAACCACCAATGCTGGTATGTCAGATCTGAGAGATTTGAGAGGGTGAAGCCAAAAGCGATTTACTGGATTCCATAGATGGCTACAGAACCATCAGGGATCGAACACGCAATCTCCTGATTTTGATTTGCACTAGGATTAAGAATTTTGATAATCGATTCACCTTCTCCCTAAAGCCCATTTAACATCAGATGTGGTTTGTATCTATTTCTGGGGCTTGATACGCGCAGCATGCTAGCAGATCTTTACAATAAACAGAACAAAATTCTGTACTCTTGTGCAATCTATGTCTATAACTAAAACAGCAGACAGCTATGTTTGAAGTTTTAGCAGCAGCTTTGCACTGGTATAAACTTCAAGATGTGTCTAGTGTGTTTAACTAATGACAAGGATAACTGAGGAATCAGCCAATCAAAACAGACAATTAGAGTTAATCTGGAATGTCCTCTTCATAAAGTTTACCAAGGAAATATAGACACTTGCAGGTTATATTAAGTCATTCATCACTGGAAAAACAATGTAGTGTAGGCAGTGAGGAGGCAGTGAAGAACCTGCAACTCACATTTTGGTCAGGGACTCTAGTCATCATTTAGTGAACTGATCAAATATATATTATCAGCTAACTAACTCTCCACAAACTTTCTGTTTTACAGACAAATTGTATAAGGTGACTAGGCTAGCAACAAGGATACAGTGAGTAGTATACTTTGAATTCAGTTTTAATTGACCAGCCTCTCAGTGTGAATTTCAAGCCAAATATCACCTACTGTGGATTTTTATTTTCTGTGTGTAATTAGTACAGTAATAGCGTGATGCGGAGCTGTGCTTTTTTGGACACTGTGATGCCTGATGGATCTTGTAGAGTGTTTTTATTAAAAAATCTTTTTTAAAAAGAACTGTCCAAATGGTCTTTAAGCAACCAAAATCTTTTTCCATTGTACTGTTCCAAAGAACCCTTTTTACCCCTTTTTTAGTTGGAAGAGTGACCAGCACCATCCAAATCCTGACTTTAATCATTGTAAACAAAACCACAAAGTTGGTGTCGGGTCATCAAAAAACTTCAGCCCCAGCCTCTGGAAACTACAGCCCCTTTGTCTCACACTGTGATGACTTCTTGGATTTGTTTTGTTCTTCTCCTTCAGTGTGGTCGAAAAGGCAAAATCACAGCATATCAAAATTTCAGGCACAGCGCATGCACGCCTCTTCAGAAATCTCCTTAATGTTTATGTATGGAGAGCTTTAGAAGATGCAACATGCATGCCTGCAAAACCGACCCACGAGACAGAATTGCTTTCATTTATTTGAAAGGCTTCCTGACGGGTGATCTGGATGAGCCACGTGCATCAGCACATCAGCAGAGCTCTTGCCTGCTCAGCAGCGGCCCGGCCGAGGCACACATATGCCCGCCTCATGAATAGCAGACAGGTCATGCGTGTGGAGAGCATGACTCTGCCTCCGTCATCACCGAAACCTGCTGGGCTACGGAGGTTATAGAGCACGGGATGAGGAGAAAGGCTTTATAAATAGTTGAGGGTATAGTGAATGGATCTCTGTTCTCACATTCATCACACTCTGAAAGTGCACAGGTGCTTATTGGTGTTTATTGAGAGCTTTAGTTTGTGTTTTGTGAAAGAAATGATGATGGATGTGACAGAGTGTGCCATAAATCACAATGCAGAAAGGATGTTCAGTGCTGGGCTATGATTTCAAACAATATGAACAGAGACTAAACTTTTATGCTAGTATGTTACATTAAAGGGACTCTATCATACATTTTGAATTGTATTATTTTTCAGAGGGTCTTCTTATAACTTTTGTGTAGTTATGTGTTCTGAAAACAGATGGAATTAATTTTTACATTACAATTACATTACATTACAATATCCGTTACAATTAATCAGGCTGTTTTTGTTACTGGGTCTTTAAGACTCTGTAAATTACACTATATGTCCAAGTTTGTGGGCACTTGTTTATCCACAGTTTTCTCTGGAAATAAGGGTATTTATAGGGATTTTGTTCCTGCAGTAACAGCCTCTACTATTCTTGGAAGGCTTTACACTAGATGTTGGAACATTGCAGAGAGGGTTTAATTTCATTCAGACACAAGAGCATTAGTGAGGTCAGATACTAATGTTGAATGATTAGTTCTGAACCACAAACACCACTCCAACTCATCCTGAAGGTATTGGATGATGGTCCATCAATCCAGAGATCACAGTTCCAGTGCTTGGGCAAGGTGACCTTAGGCTCATGTGCAGCTACTTGAGCATCCCATTGCATCGACAGTGCTTTTCTACAGAGATTGCACAAGCGTTGTTTGTGCAATTGAACACCTGTGCCAGCAATAAGTGTACCTTAAAGCGACTTCTCATTAGAGGTCCTCTCATTGGAGGGAGTGCCTGTATATTTGTGGTCATATCTGTATTGAAAGGCTGGTCTATATTGTGTCTTATTCCAAACACTCCTTATAACTTCAAAGTGAAACTGCTATAGGTTGAATAGGGTGATATGTAAATTATTGCTGTTTGTAACATTACAAAAACAGTTCATTCAAAAAGAGCTGGTTTTACAGCTTAGTAGCCATGCATGGACTGGAGAAGGAATGGCATGTTTTAACAATGTTACCTGTATACTATATAAATATTTATGTGCTATATGCACTATACATTTCTTATCCAGAGCGACTGGCAAATGTAGTGTTAGAAGCGTAATGGTATTCTTGTCTGGGCAGGAAGTGAATTCATTTTAAAAAGTTTGTTTAAAAAAGGGAAATTCGTTGTTCCATGATACAGGCAGTTTACTTTAATGGTGAATAGAGGGTATGCTAGTGCTGTAGTTCTTTTGGCCCTTTTCATTAAATAAACTTCGTAGCTGTTCATGAGGGACATGACTGCGCTTTAACAGCTCAGATCCTCTCGAAGTAGAGCAGACACGGTTTCTGTGTTTCTAGGATGAATCCTGGTTCTGTGTCAGCTTATTCTCTTAAATATGCTTTTTATTGTTCTGTATGGGCATCTGGTAGTAAAACCAACATATGCGTACCAGTAACACACACTGCCAGTCAGTTACCACTGTATGAACATCGAGTGAATATTGAGAGAGGGGGAATAAGCAAAGCAGTTTTCCTGACCCCAGCTTTCCTTTGTCCCACCTTGACCTGGCTGACTTTCCTTGTTGGCCTCTGTCTGTTTGCTCCAGACCATTGAGCAGTTCATCATCAAGAGATGGAGCAGTCGATATAAGAAGCAAACTCTCCAGCAGGCCAGTACTGATTGAGCACTTTTATCCAAACTCACTCTGGCTATGAGACAGCGAGGGGTGCAGCTTATACAACACTTCTGGCTCTGAGTTTTCTGCAGTTTTGTCACAGCGGCGTTGGCTGAAGAACTGATGTGCAGTGTTTAATAGCCAAGTTCAGTTAAGTCAAGGAAGTTTTTACTGTCATTTCAACCATCCATACAGTCCACAGTGAAACAAAACAGCATTCTTCCAGGACCATGGTGTGACACAAAACAACACAAGACTACACAAATGCGGACAGGACTACACAGAGTGCTAAAAAGTTGACAAAAAGCAGAAACAGTACCAAGTGAGAGTGAATACAGTATTGTATTCAGTGTGGAGTGAAAACAGTATTATAACATTAGAGGTATTCATGTTCACCTGTGCTTTCAGAATACTGTGACAAAATATGGCCACACATGTGAAGTCCCATAAAATACGCTATTTACAGAACTTGTGGTACAGTGGTCTGGAAGATGCCCTTGAACCTGAGAAACTGCAGGTTCATACTCAGCAGCAACAAACATGAAGCATTTTTTTCAAAAAATCTTCATCTATAGTATCAACAAGACCTCCAAAGAAGTTGATGAGAAAGAAAACTTCATTGTGGAAAAGATTTTATCTTAATGTACGAAACTGAACATCAAGTAGTGGTTTAACAGAAAAGTAATCTGTCTTACTAATTCAAGTTCAATAAAGTCAGTTTATTAAATGTAAAAGAGCAAATAGTTTGTTTTTTGCAGTTTAGATGTTTTAATAATGTTTAAAAAAAACTGCTTGGGGCAGCATAAAAAATACAAGAGTGTAGGACTGGCAGCAAAGAGATTAGTTAGACTCTAAAAAAAATACAGTCATATCTGAAAAAGGGGTGTGAGAGCCTTTAGATTCATTTAAAGGTTTAAAGAGCCTGCACAAGTCATTAAGGTTCTGTATCAGTTCAAGTGTTTGTCCTAGAACCTTAAGATTATATGGAGGTTCTTTAAACATTTCCATCTCATTTACATAAAAGGTTATTGGATGACCATCCATTTAAGATAATAAATGTAGATGTTGGTTAAGAATGTAGAAGAACACCATTTCCGTTAACACACAAAAAATGGAGTTTTCTTAAATAAGTGAATAAAGAATGCGGAAATTTTTAAAATTAAACCTTCAAAAAGGACTTCTGTATAGGGTTGCCATAGAAGAAACACTTTTGGTTTTTTTAGATGGTTCTTTGAAGAATCAGTTTGCAAATGAAATGTTTGAAATTAAAAACATTTCTTAAGCTTGAAGAACCTCCACTTAATGTAAAAAGTTCTAGACCAGTGAAAAGTTTTTTTCCGAGAACATTACAAGAACTATTTAGGATTTTTTATTTTGAAGAATGTACTGCTGTTTGTACAGTTTTACAGATTTATGCTTGAACATGCTTAGCGTGAACATTAAGTCAGCCTGTTGTTGGTGATAGATGCCGTTGTCATGAATACATCATTATACTGAATAGCACCATGTGGCGAGGGATTCACCGACTCAAGACACATGATGGAACCCCATTAGTGTTTTTGAAGGTCAACATTAAACCTCCTTCATTCCCTCTTTCTTCTCTGTGCTGTCCATCCTTGTACGAGAACCCTGCCTTGATTTTTTAAGGAGCACTCCCTGTAGAGACCACCCCAGCATCACAGATTAAATATTAACGTCCTGGTTCAAATGAGCCCTGCATCTGCTCCGCAGGTCACCAGACTGGCCGGCACTGATCCAGCTGTGCGTGGGTGGACCGAGCTGAGAGTTATCAGAGAGGCTAGATTACACAACATCAATAATAACCAGTGCTGAAGAAAGGATGGGAGGGGCTGCAGAATGTGCCAGAAGTCCCCCTGGATCATCTGTACTATGTACTGCTACAGATTCTTAATTGAGTGCAGCCAGGCAGTAGCAGAAGTATTAATGGGATAACTTTTAATCGGCTGGAAAGCACGTTGGGTTGCCTCACTTTTTGCTCACTTCCTATTCTAGTTGTTTGGTAGATTCAAATCGACCTGGGGATTCGTTTCCCCAGCTGCTAATGAAGGAAAACAATGCCATTCTATAGAAGATTTAACGCTGAACAGCTGAAAAGCATGAGGATGTCTTCTTTACTATTCTAACAACTTGTATCTTTTTACTCCCACTTTACACTGTTTTTTAAGCCTTACTGACGCCTTGCTGATTCAGCAGTAAAAGTAGCGTCTTTTTCTTCTTCTCCACCAATCTGTCCCATGCACTCTTTTGTTTCTCTCCCCTGCGCTCCAGGTCATCATTAAATGTTGATGGAGATGAGTGAAACCAATAATCCTTAGACCTCACTGCAAAAACATGGCCGGAAATCAATAGGTTTGCAGCAGTAGGGGAACGAAGCCTGGCTGCGAGAGAGAGAGAGAGAGGCAGAGACAGAGAGAGGAAAAAGTAAAAAAGCTTTTTCTATCAAATATTAATTGAGCAATCCCATGAGGGGCAGAGGAGAATGCCGGTGATTCGCTGTCCGACCCAATTAAGATCCTGCCGTGTACCTCACTTAGGCCTGCTGTTACTTACTTCTGCGGTCTAGCCATCAGTAGGTATGTCTCCTCCTCAAAGAGGAGCTCAGCTGCGGAGCCGAGCAGAAGATGCAAGCCTCTTATGGAAGGCTGGGGTACAAACCTTTCGCTTGTGAATGCTTTAATGTATATCTGCATGCACCGCCGTAGGAGCAGATGAGAGACGCACCAGATAAACAGGCAGAATAAGTCGCTTCTATTTCTCTGATGCCTCTGCATGAGCTCCTCACATATAAAAGCAACTGAGACATCATGGAACGCTGTTGAATTTCTTTCCTCATTTCTTCAAGGCCTGCTTGTAGATCCGTCGTTATTATTAAAGGAAACCTCCAACATTTTTCTCAGAAAAACATTTTCTGTGGGCTTCGCAGAGACTTAAAATGGTAATAGTTTGTTCATTGTAAGGAATGTGCTTCTAAAGTAAGCTACAGCGTGAAAAATGACCTCTCATAGGCCCCTACACTGCAAAGGACTACAGTTAGTTTCCGGTTCAAAATGGCCTTGTGGTGACAAAAGCTGGGCTGTGAATTCTGCCTTTGTGTGTCTTTACAGTCATTACATAAACAATTTCCTCCAGGATCAGTAAGGTTTTCTGATTCTGATTAAAGTTTCTACCTATCAGTATCTCCATACCAGTGACCAAGTGGTACTTTTTCAGGGGGGTGATTCTAACATGTGGTCACTTTTGACTGTTAACCAATAACAATTTTGTCAAGATGAAAGGTGAAGGAACTGAGTTTGAGTTTGGGTCAGAAGGGATGGCAAAGAACAAGAGGAGATGATACAAAGAGGAACAGGATAGAGGGACGGAGAGAGGAAGAAACCCTGATCCTTGCAAGAGGACTCATTGAAAACCTCTCTCTCTCTCTCTCTGTCTCTCTCTGGTAATATTATGCTGGTGTATTTGGTATAGCCTGGTCTTACTATTCACTCAATTGTAACGTGTAAATAAGTTGATTAAGTACTGTTAATGAATCCATCTGTGTTACCTTAAAACACTGTGAAACTTAACCTAGTAAATAAATACTTTTACTTACACTTGATGGTAATTGAAAGTATGACATCAAATGAACCCTTTTCACACCTGAAAGTCTGGACCAAGGTTCATGTTTTTGTTATACTGTATACATTTGTTCTGACATCCCTACACCCTGTTGTTATCACCCACGTGGGCTGCGTCTCCCTGTACTTGAAACTAATTGGTTTGCAGACAGCTTCGCATCTGATGTTATTCTGCAGTTAGTCTTTTCATTTGAATGCAGAAAAATGAATGAACAGATTGATTTTATTGCCGCTATACTTTTATTAATATTGCTATTATTAAATACGTTATAAAGTTCTGCATTTTTATGCTTTTTTTTTTTTTTAAATTGACGTTCAATTTATTTGTCGGGCCAAATTTCAATGAAAGATTTGGTCTCCTCCTCTCCCCTTGTGCTGCCAAGGCTCATTTTTACTTCTCTTCTGTTTTTTTTTCTTTGATAGCCTGCCTCAACATTCTGTAATTGGTCTGAAAGTCTGAATCACTCAAAAAGTGTTTTCACATTGCAAATGAACTGAAGCATGGTTCAGTCTGATCCGGACCGAGACCGCCTCTTTTTGATCTGACCGCATTTTTCTCCAGACTGTTGTCTGAGGCACCTTTCACACCTGCCGTTTTGGTTCAGACCAAACTGTAAAGTCGGAAGGTCCGTATCAAAGGTAGGTGTGAAAGGACCTCAAGTAGCTTGATAGCTAGTGCTGTGGCTGTATTGGCTTTAGCTAACTTTGTTCCTACGGCTGAACGAGAGGAAAGTGGAAAATGATGACAAATAGAAGTACGTCATTACCAACAACGTTTAAATGAGTGCAAAGCAGTAAAATAATCCCAAGCAATTTGTAAGATTACATCTGTTATGTTGTTTATCGGGGCTTACGTTTGCCGTTTATTAGAGTTTCAGAAAGCAATTTTGCCGTCTGGTTCTATGCCTCATGGAAATCTATGAGAGATCATTTTTGCAGCTTACTTCAGAAACATTTCACAAAAAAAACACCAAAATCATTTAAAATGACTTTGTACTGTGTGGGATAAACAGGGAATAGGCTGTGTTGCCCTTTTTAGTTTGCTGTCAGATATTGTCAGAAGGGAGAGGGAATGGCTTCGGTTTTTATTGCTTTTTTATTTATCTGAACACAGCGTGAATAGTAATGTGTTCCAGTTTTTTTCAGAATATGTTGCACCAAAGATCTAGTTTCGTTCCACGTTTATTAGGACTGTAAAGGTTTATTTCAGTGTTATGTGAGGCAAATATGGAAATGTAAATACGTGTGTTAAAATAGAAGAAGGACCGTGCTCTGCTTGTGTCGCGTGTAGCTTTTATGTTGCATTTTTGTATGTAGCCCATGTTGCTCTGGTGAGTATTTCTGGTAGAGATTCTGACATGAGGATTTATCTGTTTTTGTCTTTTGTTTTTCTGTTTTTTTTTTTTTTAAAGCTGAACACAATCAAATCATAATCTTGTTTTTTCATTCCTTATATATTGCTTTGTCACAATATTGGTCTGTGTGTGTTTGTGTTTGTGTGTGTGTGTGTGTGTGTGTGTTTGCAGTGCTGGCACCCAGCCCTGGTTCTGCCGCTGCTGCTCGGAGGTGCGGCTCGATCTACAAGGGCTTTGCTCAGTGTCTGCTGGCCCTGGGGGACAGCCTGTCTGTCAGCAGCCAAAAAGACGACGACACGCAAGAAATTGACTCCATCTGCAGGTGTGTTCTCTCACCAATATTGAAACACTAGTACAAACATACACACACATACGCACATGCACATGCACACACACACACACACACACACACACACGCACACACACACACAGAGCTTGTGCTGGAAATCAATAAAGGCCCTACAATATGATATTTATCACAATATCTCAGCCACTGTTTGATTTTAAATGGGTTTTTTAAGATTTGTGATATGCTAAACATTCCATACATGTTCTAAAATAAAATGACCTTTGACTACAGATTACTACTCCAAAACAAAGTTTGATTTCTGTTTGACTATCCTCCATATTTAGCAATAATTATATCCAGAAAAATGTACAGTGGCAGGTGAATCTAACGTGAGGAGATCAAGAACTATTTCCTTTTGGACTGCTTTTGTTTTTTTAATGCTCAAATAAGTTAAATCATGAAAAGATACAAATCTGCCCTTTTCTCCTGGGAAAGTGAAAGCAATATTAACTCAAAAACATTTATTGACCCTTCGTATCATGTTGTACCTTTGAGGGTACATTTATGTTCTTTGTTCCTTAGAGGTCTTGAATTCATCTGGACGATACCCTTTTTTTCTAACAGTGAATAATAAAACACATATATTTGGGTCTCTGTGTTGCATTGATTTATTTTGTTGCATTACGTTGCATTGATTTATTTCTCCAACTGAAAACACACCACAGGAGAGGGTATGATGTGTATTCATCAAGGAGATGGGTTCCTTCAGGCAGATATACAGAAAGCAACATAGTGTCTACCTACACAAACACCCAGACACACACAGTAAACTCAGTCGGACCCCAGGATTATTCATCATGCTCTACTTATTGTGTTGTCACAGGAAGGAACAGGTGATATAGAGTCGTACGGTTCACTGACTTGACACCTCATTCTCTGACTTTCTTCTTTTGTTTCTGTTTTGCTCTCTCTTTCTCTCTTCTCTCTCTCTCTCTCTCTCCTCTCTCTCTCTCTTTCTCTCTTCTCTCTCTCTCTCTCCTCTCTCTCTCTCTCTCTCTCTTCTCTCTTCTCTCTCTGCCTCTCTCTCTCTCCTCTCTGTTCATCTGTTAAGCTGTCTATAGCATTCTGACAGCCTTTCCCATGTGCTCCATGTGTTTAAGTTGATGGTCTGATTGAAGATTTAGCTTCTGTCTGGTTCTCTCTCTCTCTCTCTTTCTCTCTCTCTTTCTCCCTCTCTCTCTCTCTCTTTCTCTCTCTCTTTCTCCCTCTCTCTCTCTCTCTGCCACTCTTTAGGTCATGCATCCTGAATCCATATTTATATTGTCACATTCATGTCTGCTGAAGCTGCTTAAGTATTCATTGTGTAGCAGTGAGGGCGTTCTTTGAAAACGCTGTGCCATGTATCTTGCAGTCACACTTAAAGTGTTCCACATTGCTGCTCTACTGAACTCGCTGAGTGAGTAGCAATCCTGACAGCCGCCTTATAGCGTCCGATGTGCTTCAGTCAGAGCACATTCAAGCAACCTGTAGGGACCTACTGGGCTTCCATGTTCAGTTAGTGCTATTCCTTGAGGTACCAATTAAGGTATTAATCTTGCCACTGGGCTCACAATAATACATGCATGCTCATGCACTTTCACACACACACACACACACACACACACACACACACACACACACACACACACACACACACACACACACACACACATGGTCACAAAAATTCATTTCTTTCAGGAATTGAAATCTGACAGCCTTTTCTCCTGTTTAATCTAACAGGGACCTCTTTAGGAACAGGAGTATCCTCCCACCAGAGCAGACGTTTCATATTTACATCTAGGCCAAGGCTGCTTCTTTTCGTCCCTCTCAGGGGAACGAGGGAGAAATTTAAGCACAGAATTACAATGCCATGAGATGTACTGTAATTGGAGTTTTACTGGACTGCTAAATGTCCCTTCTTATCTAAACGTGGGTGTTATAATTGTGGCTAGCCATTATCACTAGCAATGTGTTGTTTAAGAAAAGTTCATTGCTCTGAACATTTCTGGGTTTTTCTTTTTTTTTGCCTGTTTAGTGTCCTCATACTGTGACCATGCTTGATAATTCATGCATGACTCAGTATTAATAAATATTACACTGGACTACAGGAAATATATTGCCTCTGTTAAAAGACATTACCTGATGATCAACTTAGTTTTAACAGCAAGTATCTGTGAATAATCCAGAGGGGACCTATACCTGTAAAGATGTCACTATTTGCATGTCACTGTCATAAAAAAAAAAAAAAACAAACATATCTAGTGTAGCAAAAACATGCTTAAATTGAGCTGTTATTTTTTAATATGAAAATGACAATGTGCAACATAGATTCTAAATGGCCTTTAGAATAAAGAGATTTAAGTATTTTAATGGCCCTTCAAATTATATTTTTGCATCCACAAATTACACAAAACTTTACTTAAGCCTGGAAATGCTGCTTATTTGTTGCTTACCTTCTCTTTCTAAAATGTGTTCTTAAATGTAAACGTGACTTTAATTTCATCACACATCAACCATTTCCTCAAATTTACACATTTGCAGAGCTGCTAATAAGTTGCAATTGGTATCTGTTGCAGGTCCTGGGACGATTTCCACGACTGCGCAAACTTGGCCATGGCTGGCTGTCCTGAGGAGGCGGCCGCCGTGTGGGAGTCTCTGAGACAAGAGTCTAAAAAGATGCAGTTTTCGGGTAACTTGTACGACATGTGCTCGAGCCGCAGCCAGTCAGCAGCCCCCACCGGGGCCCAGAACCCAGATGAGACCAATCAAGAATCTCTGAAAGGATACACCAATCACATAAGCCCTGCTCCCAGTGTCTTTCTTCTCTCTTGCTTGTGTTTACTGCTCCTCTACCCGTGGATATAAGCCAAGTCTTTCCACTTAAAGAGACTTAGAGAGTAGGGCGAACGTCAAAGGAACATTCACGGACTGACATGTTTGATGCTGACACTTCTGCAAAGGTCACGTGCTGTAAATAACATCAATCTTTTTTTCTGTTGTTGTTGTTGTTATAGCATACTCACACACGCACAGATATACGCACACAAATGCAAACCTAATTTCAGATGAACAAGTGTTTCCCTCGCAGTTGGATGAGAAACCTCATAGGAGATGCAGCGCGTGTGGAATATCAATTCCGAGCGCTGTTTACAGTATGTGCAAACCCACAGTGTTGTAGATCTGCAGGCGAATGCCTCAACTCTCCTAACTCAAACACCTACAACCCTCTTAAGGCCAAATTAAACTGCTAACAATACAGGCGGCTACCTGAAAAAGTCAGAATCTCTGAAGATGAAATTAAGTAGCTGCGAAGTACGCTGGGCTGTAGGAGGCAGAGCAGCATAAAGAAGGCCTGCCAAAACCCCTTATTTAATTTTTTTTTCCGAGAGGATTATCAGTTGGGATCACTCAGAATATAATTAATCCAAAGCAATAGAACACACCTGCAAACAAGACCAGGGAGAACCGCTGAGGTTTTCTGAAGTTCACATTTTTGGCAAGTTTTGCAAGCTTCTGCGTAATGTTTGGCATCTGCACTGATTTCAGTGTTTAACATAAATCAAAAAAGCAATATACTGTGACATGGAATCACTGTCCATTTCTTGTTTATCTTGTCGATCTAAAATTGGTCTATAAATGTAAATGTGACTTTAATTTCATCACACATCAGCAAAAACCACTAACGCATTTGTGTCTAAATGTTGCAACGAAATGAAGAAAGGTCACTTTCAAAAGAATCTCTACCACATGATGGAAATATACTGTAAATAGGAAGATATCTGTACTGAGGAAAGGTTTAGTTAATTTTGTCTGTACCTGAGGCAAATATGTTAATATAGTGCAGCATCCATTCTGTGTAATGCAATCATGGCTTGTGCTATTTCAGAGATACGTTTCTTATAAGCATTTATGTTGGTGAGCAGCCACATAAAGCGACTTTTCACCTTTCCCTTATTTAATACGCTGGCAGTGCTATTCTCAGCATTCTTTCTTCTATTAGGTTTCTACTTACATTTCTGTTTTAATTGGAAATTAATCATGTTTACTAATGTAACTCATCAGGACCGGCGAAAAACGATTTTTCGGAGGGCAGAGCCAAAAAAATTCCACCTGTGACACGAAATCTGTTTATGCACTGTTTAAATGTGGTTACTTTTAAATGAGATTTATTAATGCTTTTAGATATGTGTTTAAGCTCTAAACAAAGTCAAATGACCATAGTCTCGAAAAGCCAAGATTGGTTGGTCATGCTGTGATTTGGCTCTTCATACTGAATTTACACTGTAAGGGCTAAATGAAGAATAAACACCCAGAATCCCTTGCAAATAACACTGTATTATATTTTAACATCTTTACGGAAATGAATGAAAACAGTAATATTCTCAGAAGATAATGTAGTATACTGTATGCATGCAAAAGTTGGTTTTCTATTCAAAAATCGCTCCAGCACCTAGGCTTGGTATTTTCGGTGGTCCTCAAAGAGATAAAGGGAGGTGCCACAAAGGGCAAGAGTTCATTATAATTCTGCTCTCAGTCCTTTGAAGCTTAGCCTCTTTATCATATCACTGTCCATCAAAATGGATGTTTATGTAGAAGCCTTGGGATGAAAGGGCCTTCTCCCATTCACTATCCATGGACTTTCAGACCGGACAGTTCACAACCAGACTTCTGCAATGACACCAACCAGAGACCTCATACTGTCCAGCGTTTCCCGGTTTGTAATAAAACTTTTTTGTCACATGGGGTCTGTGATTTCAAAAAAGGCTGGATCGTCTGAAAGACAAAAGCAATTCAGTTATATGGCTTCTCAAACATGTTTTGTAGCTTTTGTCTTTTCTCACATGACTTTGCCACATGCAGAGATGATGAATAAAATGTGCTGAGGGCCACATTTCAGCTAAATGTTTGGCCTGAATGTAGAATGCTGTCTGCCACTTTCTTGAGTGAAGACACCTACACGCGCGCGCGCGCACACACACACACACTGTCACACACAATATGTCCTTACGCCTACTTTGCTGGAGATGTGTGGTTACAGTGAGAATGCTGAGCTCTGTGTTAATGCAATGCCCTATTGCGTTCTTTCTCCTGCACCGCTTTTGAATGCCATCTTTTTTCCCCCTGTTTCTCTGCTTCTCATAGGCATGAATATTTCATGCATCTCAGCTGCTTCCGTAAACATAGAACAGTTAGCAGGATGGAGATCACCCCCCCAGTGCTGCTGGCTGCTGCCCAGAACACACATCCACACACACTTCAACACGGGTACGGGCGCACGGCTGCTTGTTCGACAGCAATTACTTTCATGCTCGCTCCAGATCATGCCAGAGTTGGAGCTTTCATAGGTTACAGCATGCCCAAACAAGCATATCAAGGAAACATGAAGGTATGGGAGGAAAAACGTAAGATCATAGAGGGTTTTTGTAGATCGTCGAAAGTTAAATGGTGCTGGAAGGGTCAGATTTGTACATTCAAAAAAGTATTATGAAAACATGAACATGAAAAATGATTTTACTTCAAACAATTCTGTGATATTTCCAGCAAAATTTGTTACACAAGTAAACTGGATTTTTTTCTTTTACTCTCCAATATCT
>JBBPCZ010000019.1:489124-502697 GCA_037974445.1 Brycinus macrolepidotus | reverse complement strand
AGCTAGACTCCGCCAGGGCTTACCGGATTGTATACAGTGGAGCTTCAACAGTGGGAGGGGTCCTGTGTGTGTGTGTGAGAGAGAGAGCAAAAAAAGCTGTGATTAATTTTTTTTCACCACCATATTCTAACTCCCTGCCGAGATAGGACTGGTCCCTGAACGTGTCCCAGTGGAAATCACAGGAGGTAGCAGTGGGCTTGCAATCGCTGTGCACACAGAGTGATGAATAATCTATCGGGGGGTATTGGGAGGGGGGGTTAAAGGGATGGTGATGCCCCACAAATGGAGAGGGATGAATCTGTCATCCATCCTGTGGTATAATTAATACAGCTTACTTACTTGCATCAGAAAACTCAGCTTTTATTTTTATTTCAGTAACTGGTCCATTTTCACCCGTATCTCTTATAGAATGTGTTTCCTTTTTTCACTGTCCCAAAACCACCACTCTATACTTGTTTTATTTGGGTCAACAGCAGTACAGCCATGACTGAAAGTATGTATCTTCTGTAGTTTAACTGAATCCTGTATCAAAATCGCCAGAAAAACTTGCTCATAGTCGAGGTGTTTTCTCCAGTCACCAGTCACACTCATCAATAATACTGACAAGCTAGCTCTCTCACCTGCCTAGAATTCCTGAAATCAGCATTTTCCAGTCACACCAGCATCATCCTGTCTGTTTCACAATGTCAGTGTCTTCCGAATTGGTATTTTCTGTCCGTTTCTCTTCTAGGATGCTAGGATGAGTTCAGCACATAACTGATATATGTTCAACTGATATATGTTCAACTTATGTATATATCAATTGCTCCTCTTGATACTGTGATACTGTCACCAAATATCCGAAGTGGGTTCTACCATAATTCCCAACAAATGTTCTCTTATTTTAAATTAGTTTACTTAATCTGCCATTATTCTAACCAACAAAGGGTGATGTCGTCTCATTAATATAGCAGCATGCAGCTTTAGAGGTCACTTCTTTTAGGCTAGAGCTTATTATTTTAAATTAGCAGGTGCCACAGGTGAAACACAGTAATGACTTTGCAGCAGCCAGTAAATATTAATGCTCACTGCAGCAGTGTATTCAAATGAAAGTTTCGGGCCAAAACAGTTAACTGAAACTCCCATAAAGAAACGTATTTGTATGAATCCAAAGGATCTAAACTTCTTTTTTCACCCCACCATTTAACTGTGTCATCTCCTCCTCACAGATATTCCAGTGTATTAAAAAGAGATGGCAGTCTGCATTTGCATAGTTTAACATTTTGCCAAATTTTGTGTCTTAACTGTTATTGTCGACGTCTGCCATGTGCTCGTCGTCCATGTCCCTTGTGTTGTTGTTGTCATCCCTTGCCCCACCCAAGCCCCACTTCCTCCTCAGAGTGTTCACCTGTGTGTAGTTTGTAACCACTCCTCTCCCAGAAGTTCCTCATCTTGCCTTAGGTATAAGTACATCTGTGTTTCACTGCGTCTTTGTCTGGTTTCTCATCCCTTTACTTTCGTCACATGTCCTATGTTACCCTTTTTAGTCCTGCTGTGAGTATAGATGCCTTTTATGTTATGTTTTGTTTACTAGTTTTATTTTAATATTTTGGTTTATTTAATACAGTCATTTCACTCACAAATACATTCTGGCTCCAACGCTCCCTTCGTGAAACATATTCAAGCCTTTTTTGCTAACATCACCTTTAGTGCTCATTTAAACACTGAGTTCTCCTAATTAAACTGTTCACTGCTGTCTTAATTTGAGGACTCCTGATGATGCCGTAGCTGAAAAGGCCTCCTCTTTGTTGTTGTTTTCTGCTGGGCTTGAACTTTCCTAAGTTGAAAGGCATATATTTGACTGCCTCTCTGCTTGTGCTGTAAATACCATGCAAACAATGTCAAAAGAAAAAGTTCAAAGAAAGCCACAAAAAAACATCTCTAATCAATAAAACTACACATTTTCAACACACCTAACTTTTCTTCTAGATATTAAGCACAACACAAACCAGTTTGATGAATTTGCAATATTTTGTAGAGCAGGCTTTTCACCTCCTACAGGCAACAACAGTCATTGTGATGAAAGTACCTTAAAGAGAAACTTGAAATGTTGAATAAAGCATCATGGTGGTGACATACTCATGGTGGTATACATGGACCTAAACAAACAATGATGACCTGAGATCATTGTCTGAGTGCTGAGGGCCTTCAAATGAAGGCTGTAAACCACATTTGCGGTGTATGAAGTGTGTGTGTGTGAGTACATAGTGCAGTACACCGATGTAGTACATGGATGTATACGATGTATACTACGTATACTAAGGTTGTCCATGTAACCTCCATGTAGGTTCTTCCTAGAATTGTAGAAGCCAACAGCCAAGAATTAGGAATTTTCAGAAGTACACAGGATAAATAGTCCCTATTTTTTCATTAAGAAATATTAGAAATAACAGTAACCACAACAACACACAAAGAGCCACAGTGACAGTAAAAGAAACAACGGTGACAAAAGCGTGTGATATAGAGTATGCATGAGAGAGTAAATAATCAGACAGGTAGACAGATGTTTTTTACTGCATGAAGAGTATTTGTGTGGTTATGCCAGACATTTGTTCTAGAGGGCATGTACAAATAGCATGTAAACAAAAAGAGGCTTGTATAAGTGGGTCTAATGTGTGGCTTTGCCGGAAAGGCCACTATTAGACCCTCTGAGCAGGCACTGATAGAGGGTCCACCTGTTAAACCACGCAGCCCTGGATGACCTCATCATGTTGCAACAAACCTGCCCTTCTGGCTAGCCCTTGCAGAAAGCACAAATCACAGGCGTCCCAACTCCAGTCTTAAAATATCTTGAGCTTAGAATGATAAGGTCCTGTGTGACATTTTTGTCTAAACTGAGTTAAGCTCATATTATATATTAAGGTGGTGCTATAAGGCTATAATCTGCAGTCCAGTCAGTGTGACGGAAGAATGAGGGCAAACCAAGCAAAATCTGTGGTTTTATCCATGTACAGTAATAGTAGCTCAGCTATAGTGATGGCTAATAAACCACTAAAGTAGAATAGATTTTTTTTTAAACAATTTAGAAAAAAAATGATAAAAATTGGTAACAGGTAAGCTGAGAGTGCCTATACTGACATTTTACCAATAAAATTCAAATTCTAATTCTTTTTTTTAAACAAGTTGGAAGCAAGTGATATCGATTTCTAACATTAGCTAGTGTTGGTCAGGTACAAGGCTAGCTAAAATCTTATCTTTACAAAACAGAGTACAAACTAACTACAATGTGAGTTCCAAAAATGGTTAATTCATCTGCAATTATAGTCATATTTGAGGGTTATTGGCAAAGAAATTAAACACTAATGTTAGCTTCCTTCTCTAGCTAGAGTTATTTGGCCACCTAGTTAACTGACAAGAGAGCCAAGATAAATTAGCTCACTAAAAGAAGTCCGTCTACAAAGCTGCAAAAATGACAGGCTGCAAAATTTTATTTCAGAATTGCTAAGACCAACTGCAGTAAGACAATGGTAGTGAATCAGAGGCAGAAACAAGACACACACATACACACACACACACACACAGCTGAAGGAGAATATATCTAATACTGAAGTACTGCAGTAAATAAATATTAAGAACCTCTCGTTTCTCTTCCTCTCATGACATAGCGTAATGTATTTATCCAGTCATGTTGCTTTTCCATATACATGCAGTACACACAGCATGTTATATTTTCGCACTGAAGTATACTATGAAATAATAAACTGTGCAATTAAAAAAATTAAAACAATAAAATTAATGTAATATAATGTATCATTTTGTATTACACTACAGGGTTTATAATTATTCACAATTGATTTATTTTAGGTGTTACTGACAGTATAGTTGGTCTCTGAAATATTCAGAATGTCGGCACAGTTTCCATTGCAGTTTAGGTTTACTTGCAGTAGAATCTTCTTATTCTGAGCATAAAGCCTTCCTGAATGTTTACGCTTTTTATTGAGCTGGAACTTTTTTGTTCAGCATGGCATGCATTCACAATCCATATTAAAGTTTTCAGGTTGTTTTAGATGTTTGTTTTTTTTTGTACTTGCACCAAAACTCTTTTGTGTGAGTGAAACTACACACTGATGCCCACCTTGATGCCCTCTGAGCAATAGCTCCAGCAAAAGTGCAGTGACCTTCATCCAGCTGGAGACTCGTGGAGTGGTCTGAGACGTGCAATCCAGCAATGGTTCTCTGAACTTTAACAGTTCTGCAGAGAGGAATGGAAAAACACTGCAAACTGTACGTGACATCTCAGATTCCCCAATAGCTGTCAGAAGAGTAATTCCATCAAAATGGCTGAGCGTTAAAGTGTATTTTGACCCCCATCTTGGCTTTGAATCGTGGTTTCAGGAGTACTTTTTCTTTCTACTTTGCACATCGACACATGTCCAAGTAATATTTATTATTTGTAGATTCAGTTACTCCCCCACTGTTCAAAGACACACGGTCTTCAATGAAGAAATGTTACAACTAAATTCATCAGACTTCATCACTTTTTCCCTGGACAGTTCCGCTGTTCATAATTACCAAATTGGAGGCTAAATGATTTAGCAAAGGCCCCTTGTGCAGTTTAACATTTCATCTTTCAAGTGCATTCATTTGAAGAGATAGGGATCTCAGCTGAAAAGCGCTTGTTCTAAAAATATCCTGAGAATGCTGCGAGACAGGCATTTAAGTGGATGTTGTTGGTCATATGGGAATGACATACTCTTCATGTTTAATAGCCTGTCCTTAGTGGGCCCTGCACTGCTAAAAATGTAGCTGGGGAAATATGTTTGAATTCTATTGTATTTCTCAGTATTACACTACAAGACCTCTGCTTTATACTGTAATGATCTCTTTTTGTTTCCACGAGTTACAAGTTAGATGCATCAAAGTTGGCATAATAATTAGACTATCACTACTTAACTATACATCTATGCATCTATTACTACACATTTTTTTTACTTTCTCTATCATCTCTTAGAAAACCCTTCTGATTTTGGTACTCCTTGACTGCATTCCTACTGACTGTCTATCTAACCATTCCATAGTCTACTTTATCCATCCGTTATTCCATAGAAACCCACATATCTACATCAATTAGCCATGACATTAAAACCACAGTTATTTTGTTAACAATGGCATCTGTCGGTGGGTGGGATATATTAAATGGCAAGCGTTGGAAGCAGGAAAAGCTGGCAACCATAAGGATTTGAGCCCTTTTTTTTTACAAGGACCAAATTGTGATGGTTAAACAACTGGATCAGAGCATCTCAAAAATGACAGGTCTAGAGGTTGTAGAGGTATGCAGCAGTTAGTACCTACTGAAAAAGGCCAAAGAAGGACAACCATTAAACTGAGCTACTGTATCACAGTTTGCTGAAAAGGTTCATGCTGGTTGTGATAGACAGGTGTCAAAACATGCAGTCAATGCATGCAGTGCCAGATTCCACAGCACACCCTTGGAGGTCTTGTGGAGTCCAAGTTTATACACATTATTAGGCAGGTGGTTTTCATGTTAAGATGTTATGGCTGATCAGTGAGTGAGAGTGTGTGTTTGTGTGTGTGTGTGCATATATATAATGTATACTATGAGGGCAAGGAAAGAGAATTTATAAGGACATAGGAAAAGACAACAATGGCACAGAGAGAATCTGACATATCCAAATGCATGAAGAATGAGCTGTTACAGTCCTTACTGTATGCACTTATTTTAGGTCATTTGCTGATTGAGTGAATTTCTGTTCTGGCGTCTGGCGAAACTACTGTTTCATCTTAAATGTTGCCACCACAAGGAACTGCAGGATGGTGGTATCTCTTTTCCTTTTGTAAAGGGTGGTCCAGTGTACCCTATGCTGAAGAAGATGAGAAAGGAAGCACTGAAGCAACTTCCTTTAGCATTTAGAGAATTCCCAGATTCCCTAAAGAACTCTTTAATATGTGGTTCTCTAGAAACTTTTTGTAAAATGTGTGTGTGTGAGTGTGTGAAGAGCTTTTTTCATTTAAAAACTCTCCAAATAATGTAAAGGTTCCACATAATGTAGAACTTTAGTAAAGAACCTTTACATTATGGGAATATGTAGTATTGGTAGTAAGTAAAAAAATGTATAAATAAAAACTCACACATCTCTTTTACAAACAATATTAAGCCCATCAACACTCAGCAAATTTGAACTTGCTGAACAAAACCACTGATGACCCAAAGCACAACTGAACCGAATAACCCTACACTCCTTTCTTTCATCCCTCCTTCTACTCATGGCCTATTGATTCGTTCTCAGGCTATCACACTTGGCAGAACAATAACTGCTGAATCAAAGCACTACACTGGATTTCATACTATTAGCACTCA
Source organism: Brycinus macrolepidotus (assembly GCA_037974445.1). Classification (NCBI taxonomy): domain Eukaryota; kingdom Metazoa; phylum Chordata; class Actinopteri; order Characiformes; family Alestidae; genus Brycinus; species Brycinus macrolepidotus. The sequence continues at coordinate 496,339 of JBBPCZ010000019.1, read as the reverse complement.
TCAGTCATCAGTATCTAACCTTGTAATCCTTTCTTTCTTTCCTCTGCCATCCCATAGAAACCCATTAAATTTCACCCCTTTTTAAATTTTTGAGCCACAAATACCAGTTCTCAGAAAAAGATTTATCTCCATGGTCAGACCTCATGTCTGGATTCCATATTGTTAATCTTTGTTCCAGGCATCATGCCATAGGAACTCATTAACCTTTCTACTTTTTATTACTTCACTTACCAAGCTATAACCAACAAATCTGGTAGAAAGATTCTGTTCACCCAAAGCACAGGACTACATTTCGTACTGTTTCTCCAACAGAGTTAACCCAAACTTCATTCCTCTTCTGTTGCATGAGACGTATAGATTTTCACACTCCTTGAATTTTTGAGTTGGACAGCTCTCATATTTCAAACGTAGCTTACTTTTCATAACATTTCTTCAGTGCAATTTCTGGGAATAATCTAGTCTTTCTTTAAGCTCAACCACTGTCCACGATTGCATAATGGCCAGTGTACAGTGTGTCCTCTCTGCTCTCAGGTCTCATGTAATGGATTTCACAAACACGTTCAAGGCAGAGATTTAGTCTGGCCCAGTGGAACTCATCTATTGATTCCCTTTGAACCGGCCATACAGATGCAGCCGAGCTGAAGTTTGAAACCAGGCCAGAAAGGGCCTCCCCCTTAAAGATGTTCCACAGTGTTTATGTCTCTCTGTCTCGCCTGGGGAGCCACTGGGGCCATCAGAGATGAAGTGAAACAAGAGTGCAGGCTAGGAATAGCAACACTGCTAAGAAATGTGTCTAGAATTTTAGCTCTAACTGATAGTAGATTATGTGCCAAGCACCCTGCACCGCATTGGTGGACCTGTGATTTCTAACTTATGAAAGAGAAAAATTTAACGTGTGCTTCCCAGACCTGGCTTAAGTAATAGTGTAAAATCCTCCAAATATGTGGAAATATTATATTCAGAGCTGTCTGTATAATGAACAGAGCTTTGGGGGGAATTAAAGTGGGAATTGGGAATTTAAACTTTCTCGGCCGTAAGACTTTCAGCAGGGCTACGCTGAACGTGAACTCACTCCAGACTTCGTGTCCAGATTTTACAGCGGCTATAGATCTCGTGTCTGCTCTGTTCAGAAATCCAGCCTGGACAGGCCCACAGGCCAAGACTGATTATCATGAGAATAATTGAGAGAGAGGAAGAGCCAGTGCTGCTTTTAATAGAGCCAATTCTATCTTCATGCTGATAAATAATGCACACCAGTCAGCAAATTTGGATTTAACGGATGGTATTGACCTTTTTGGGGCGGATAGGAGGGAGATGGGACATGGGGAGGGGGAGGGAAGGGGAAAGATAGAGAGAAAGAGAGGAGGGAAGGAAAAAGGGAGAGAAAGAGGGGAGAGAGAGAGAGAAAGAGAGAGAGAGAGAGAGAGAGAGAGAGAGAGAGAGAGGGGAGAGCGAGAGAGAGAAGGAGAGAGAGTGAGAGAGAGAGAGAGAGAGAAGGAGGAACAGAGGAGCATTTGAAGACCAACCAATCCATCATGCTGATGCTGTTGATTTTTTTGGAGATTGTTATGGAGGAGCTGAGCAACATAGATTACTCCACGACCAAGTCAATTTCCCTGCAAATCAACAGAACAAATAAACTGAAGCCTAAGCCTAAACTGACCCATCCATGCTCTGCTCACTAATGTCTTCTTTTATAGCGGTTGTAGCAAGGTTGGACAAGCTCTTCCAAGGGTCTTTGATTTACCATCTTCTGTGGAAATCACTGTCTTTAGCATTTAGAGAATTCCCAGATTCCCTGAAGAACCCTTTAATATGTGGTTCTCTAGAATCTTTTTGTAAAACGTGTGTGTGTGTGTGTGTGTGTGTGAAGAACTTTTTTAATTTAAAAACTCTCCAAATAATGTAAAGGTTCCACATAATGTAAAACTTCAGTAAAGAACCTTTACATTTTGTGAATATGTAGTATAGGTAGTAAGTAAAATCTTTAGTAGCAAGATCTTTTGTGGAAATCACTGTCTGTCATCAGAACTGACCATCTGGATGCATCCCATCTATTTTTGCACTGTTTAGAGCTATACTTGCACTGTTTTATAATGCAGTCATTTTTAAAGTAAAGACTTTAAACTCCAAACTAATTTTGCACAAGGACACATTAGTTTGCAGCCTAAAAAACTATTATCTGTTTCTGTAGTGTTTAGAACTAGGTCACACTGTTTTATAACGCAGTCATTTTGCACAAGGACACATTAGTTTGCAGTCTAAAAAAATGTATTTGTCTATTTATCTATTTTTGTATTGTTAAAAGCTGGGTTACACTGTTTTATAATGCAGTCATTTTGCACAAGGACACATTAGTTTGCAGTCTAAAAAACTGTATTGATCTATTTGTGTATTGCTAAGAGCTAGGTTGCACTGTTTTATAATGCAGTTATTTGGCACAATGTTAGTTCGCAGTCAAAAAAATGTCTTTTCATATCATAAAAATCCTGCAGAATCAAGTATAAATTGATGGGCTAGCCTTCGCACCCCACATGCATCAAAAAGCCTTGGGCACCCATGACCTTGTTGCCGGTTCACATGTTGTCCTTCCTTGGACCACTTTTGGTAGGTACTGACCCCTTCATACCAGGAACACACCATAAGACCTGCAGTTCTGGAGATGCTCTGACCAAGTTGTTTAGCCATCACGTTTTGGTCCTTGTCAAAGTCGCTCAGATCCTTATGCTTGCCCATTTTCCTGCTTCCATCACATCAACTTCAAGAACGGACTGTTCATTTGCTGCTACCTTGACGGGCGCCACTGTAACAGCAAAATCAATGTTATTCATTTCACCTGTCTGTGGTTTTAATGTTGGGGCTGACTGTAGACCAGTAACTATCATTTATCCTCATTAATAACACACTTTCAATTTCTAATGAACACCAAATTATACACTTCAGTTTCTCTTTAGTTTGAGTGGGACGTTTGACATTGTGAAGCTCCTGCAGTATGCTGTTCATTACGACATGAAAGCCCTTTTTTTCCCCTCCCTCCTTCTGTCTAACTCCCTCATTCTATGCCCTTTGTCCTTTTTCACCAAAACACTTTATCTTATCTAATTCAGAGTAGGTCTGTCACAGATTCAGTGCCCTTTACAGGCTACCGATGGCTGTCACCAATTCTATAGCTTACCATTTCATATGGCATTTCAATTTGCATTCAGAGCAGTGCTACATCATCGTATTGCCCTATTTGAAGTTGATCTGATTGCTTTTTTTTTTTTGTCCAGCAGCGATGCCACAGACGTTCAGCACTCCGGACATTTCACACCCAAAAGTCATTGTTTAGTATAGAAGAATGGAGGAGAATTTGCAGTGCTGAGTATAACCTCTCTCAGTGGATACTGGAGCCCCACATGGGACAACATCAAGAGGTATAGCAGGCGTGAAAAATGTCTGTGAGAATATAAGCATGCATTTTAAAATATATCCAGCCATTGTTCCATATAGGGGGAGGGCACCATAACACCTGCAGAGAGCACTGGAGGCCCACCTGGGACAACATCAAGAGAAGTACCACGAGTCTTCAACAATGTGAGGAATATAAACGAAGATTTTAAAATTCATTCAGTTACTCATTATGATGGTACATACACATTAGGATTCAACGGTTTGGAATCACAATTCAAAAGTGCCCTTATTATTTTGGCAGGCACGTCATGTATAAAATATTTCCTTTATGATGCTACTGCTCTTCCACCTCATGGATTTTAAATCATTTGTAGGACGCGGTTAAAAAAAAATGAAGAAATGTTAGATAAGTCCAGAGCGGTGAACAGAGCTGATGATTAATGACCGAAGAAGCTGTATAACAACAAGAATGCAGTTATAATAAAATTAATGTCCAGAATGTCTCCCATTTGATACACGGTGATCAAATTTTGGTCAGATGATGTATCAAGAAACTATAAATAGGTAATTACAGTATATGATTTATCATTTAATAACTTCTTGGTGCCTCCAAACACTTCAAATATTATAAAAACCATCTTAAAATACCTTTTGAACCTACACTGTACGTTTTAATGGAATAAAATATCAGCAAATATTAATATGAGTGATTCCAAGCTTTTAAATGCTGCCTTTGTCGGCTGACCCCTGCTGACAATGAGTTTTTCATCTTTTAACAGAAAATACAGTGGTATAAACATGAGTAGTCAGTTGCAAATACTAAGACAAAGCAGACTGGAGTTTGTTACTGCAGTTGATAGTTTTTTTTCTGAGGAACAGCACCATCTAATGGTAGCATTCATACAGTTGCACTATGTGTCAGCTTCTTAAAATATTTTGGTATACTACACAATAAATTTTGCATATACAACCCCATAGTACAAAAACAACCCCAAAATCAAAGCATATTTAATAGCCTGTGAAGTTTTTTTTTTTTTTTTTTTACCAATAATTCAATAAGGTACCTTCCGTTTAGTCCCTTAAACTTCTCGGGCCCTCCATTCCCCGCTCTCCTAACTACACAACTGTCCTATTAGTCTTATAGAAGTTATTGAATCATTTTTAGCGGTTATTAAATATTAACCCTTATGATTTTTAACCACACACCTTTTAACTGCAACCCCAGAGTTCAAGGCATTAAGAGTGTGGAACCACTGGACAGGTACAAAAACACATGCATGTACACTATATGGACAAAAGTATTGGGACACACTTGTTTTTCAGGGTTTGGGCGAGGCCCCTTACTTCCATTGAAGGGCAATCTAATGCTTCAGCATGCCAAGACATTTTGGATAACGCCATGCTTCCAACTTTGTGGAAAGAGTTTGTGGAAGGTCCATAAAGACATGGCTGGGTGAGTTTGGTGAGGAAGAACTTGACCGGCCCGCACAGAGCCCTGATCTCATCCCACATCCAACACCTTTGGGATGAACTGGAATGGAGATTGCGAGACAGGCCTTCTTGTCCAACATCAGTGCCTGACCTCATAAATGCTCTACAGAATGAATGGGCACAAATTCCCACAGAAACTCCAAAATCTTGTGGAAAGCCTTCCAAAAAGAGTGGAAGCTGTTATAGCTGCAAGTGGGAGACCAACTCCATATTAATGTCTATGGATTTGAAAACAATGTCATTAAAGTCCCTGTTGGTGTAAGGGTCAGCCATCCCAATACTTTTGTCCATGTAGTGTTTTTGTGCAGGCTGTCCTGCAGCAAACCTGTGATCGTGTGTAACTGGGTTAGGGTACAGTCTGCTGGTCTGGGGTCAATGAGAAGTGGTCAGGAGTCTTCTGCACCTGGCTGAATTCAGAAGAAGAAAAATGTAGGCCTGAGGTGACAGATACCATAATCCTCACTTGTATGCAGAAGAAGGAGACTAGCTGATAAAGGTTTAGGGGTTGCTTGACTGGTAAGAGACCCTCAGACTTACAAGAACTCTGTGTGGATTAATTCTCTGTCAGAAAAAGCTTTCTTGACCTTGTATAAGAAGAGTGGATCTGATCTCCACTAGATCCCACAGTGGAAGTCAGCAACCACGCAAGGAGCAGAACTATTTAGGAATTTGTTTTTTACAAAATAAAAGTCAGTTAAAGTCCACGAAAGTCAAAGAGGTTTAAAAAGACGGACCATGTAATGTTGATTGTAGCAGATTAACACTAAAATCTTTTTCTTTTGGCACAATGACTTTGCAAACTTTTAAATGTGAAAAAAGCCTTATAATTACTACACTTTTTTTTTTTGCTGAAGGATTTCACTCCAGCCTCCACACTAATAGTATGTTTAGTCAAATAATTATAATTTGCTACTTTATTTTCATACTCCAAAGTTATAAAAGTATCAGTACCAGTTGATATGTACTTATATTTACGGCATAATTTAGAAATAAGTTTTTTGCTGAAGGATGTCATTCCAGCTTCCACACTAATAGTATGTTTAGTCAAAAAATAATCATTTTCTACTTTATCTTCACACGCAAAAGTTATAAAAGTATCAGTATCAGCTACATTTGCATACATTGTAATTAATAGTTGACTCAGAATAATCAAATGTTTGTAAAAGTACACAAAAAGTATCTGAAGAGTCTGGGGTCTGAGACCAGAGCTAGTATTAGTTGTTTACAGTTCTGCTGAATGGGGGTAAGAGAGGGTCGTTTGCTCGTTTTTCAGTCTGAAGTTCGTGTTTTAGAGATGTTTTTGTCTGTCTCTCGGCCATTTTCTACTGTTGACTGATTCCTGCTTCACCGGAGTTGTTGCGGGGGGCGAAACAAGCGGAGGTCTTCCTAAAAAAACCCTCCACACTGGGGAAAAAGGTGGTCCCGTTCCGAAAACACCGCCTCGAAGCGAGCGGCCAGCCTTTCAAACCTTTTCTTTACACCTCTTTCACTCGATTAAAAAGGTCGACAGCCTCTTTATTTGGATCAGTATGCCTGTTTTTGTTAAACACCGGTCTGGAGGTTTTAACTGGATTAAAGTTTGAGGAGCTGCAGGAAAAAAAATGGAGAGAACAGCTGAGAGTGGGGTGAGGAGGCTGGCGCTGGCAAGCTGGAGGATCCTGTCCTGTTCCTACGCCCGTGTCTAACTAAAATCCTCTACCAGGTGATGTTAAAACCGTTATTTCTAGCTCTGAGCTTGTAAAACGTCGTTTGTGGCCAAACCCCCAGAGTTTTTAGGCACTTCTACCAGTGAGAGAGGGTGGATGCAGCTCTTTCTCTGGTTCAGGCCTCGGGAAAACAACTCAAACCTGGAGCTTCACTTTCCTAACAGTGTTCGAGCTGCTGCTCTTTGTTTTTATGTCTGAATAAAAAACAGGACGGTCCAGTGTCTTTACACAGACTGAGAGAAAACAGAGCCCTCCTGTCTTTCAGCAGGAACTACAAACAACTTTGACTAACTTTCTTGCTGGTAGTTCTGGTAGTTTTTGCAGAAGTTTGTGTTTTTTATCCTACACCCAGGTCTGTCTGCTGTCTGTTAGCTTTTATAAATCGTTTCTAGACCCCTTCTTTTCCTGGACTAACCCGTAAAACACCACCAAGCAGAAATGTAGTGAGGGGACGGGGAAATTGATGTTTTGTGTAAGTTATTTGACGTCTTGTTTAGTGTATTTAATATTTAACAATTAAATAATGTGATAAGAATACTTCTGCTTACTGCATTAAACGCCTGGTAATTTTTTTGTGGTGCTTCTGTTTTAAATAAAGATTTATTATATATTGTTATATTATTAT
>JBBPCZ010000019.1:458132-468938 GCA_037974445.1 Brycinus macrolepidotus | reverse complement strand
TGTGTGTGTGTGTGTGTGTGTGTGTGTGTGTGTGTGTGTGTGTGTGTGTGTGTGTGTGTGTGTGTGTGTGTAGGACCAGAGCATAACATGGTATTTATAGTGACCTGATTACCGGCTTGTGAATGTGGCCTTTGTGCCAAACCCCAATGTTTTATTCATTCACACTTCCTCCACTTGGAGAAGGGTATTATGTGACTATAGATTTTATGGCAGTAATAGTTCAAGGGCTTTCTGAAAAATGTATGGAAATATAACAGTATACATACATTTTAACTTGTAAGACTGGTTTAAAGTGAATTATGACATTGGTTTCTGAACAGAAGTCTTAGGGTTTTTTTTTTTTTTTTTTTGCTCTTTACATTTTGCTGGTAATATGCCTTTAAATGATCTTTAAAATGAGTTTGAATAATAATGCAGTTAATAATTGTACCTAATCTCAAATTTTATAAATCCGAAATGGAAGATTGCTCTCTGCTCTCTTGTTACTCTTTTGTTAAAGACATTAGTACTTTTTATTGTTCTCTATAATGGCAACTACAGTGTCCAATGTTAAAGAAGTTATGCTAGGATATGTTAATGTGGTTCTGTTAGCAAAAAAAGGATTCAGAATTTCCTAAAAACACTGCCTGTGCTCCAAGATTGGTTTGGTGTGTGTTTGTATGTCATTCTCTTGCCTACTTGGTCAGTACACAGAAACATTTCCAAAGCCACTACTGCTCTATTTTCAAGCTTTAAACAAGAACCATGAAGGCAAGTCACTTTGCAAGGCATTTTAAAAACGCCTCTTTTGAGGAGTGTTTTGTAATGAACGGCATAAACATAGTTTGTGGAAAACATGGGTGTTTCTTATATCCCACCCAGCCATACCAACTCGCTTGCCAGCAGCTGGGTTCTCCCTCCTGTTACAGTTTTTTTGTACAGTGCTTGTTTGTGCAGTACAGACTGGGTGGTAAGATGAGTTGACATTTTATCTCCACTTTCTTGGCCCCTTGAGGAAAGCCTTTCTTTCATTTTTTGAACTTTCATTCTTGTTTAAGAGTGTTGTTCCTGACCTCTATTGGTTTAGTTGACTTGCTGATGAAACATCAAAACTATTTATTAATGTCACGCAAATTGGCTGTTCATGAAGTCATATTATAAATCAAGGAGTGCTCTGATTTCCACTTTATGAACAGGCAAGATGTCAAATAAGAATATGCCAATGTGTTTTTTAATTCCCTTTTTTTTCTCCAGAGTACATTGTCGCATTTAACGGCTACTTCACGGCCAAAGCCCGCAGTCACTTCATCAGCAGCGCTCTGCGGAATGCCGAGGCGGTGAACTGGCGCATTGTGCAGCGTGAGAACCCGGCCAGTGACTACCCCAGCGACTTTGAAGTGGTGCAGATCCGGCAGGACGCACACAGCAGCCTACTCACCTTGCAGGACCACCCCTACATCAAGAGGGTCACACCCCAGCGCAAGGTCTTCCGCACCCTCAAACTGCTCAGTGGTGGGTGTCACCTCTAAAAAAAAAAATAGTTTACACTGTCTTTACTATGGTGTTATAATGGTGCATGTGTTCATCCCGAATTCGGTGCATGCAATCGTACAGTTCCTTATTTTTGTAATGAACTTACCAACGTTTCTGGTATTGTTCAGGGTGTTTCTCCACCATTGTGTACTGGGATAGGCTCCAGTACCCCCAGTCCCCCCTCCATAACTTCTGGTCTGCCCATGGATTGAAAAGAAGTATAATGTTATATTAAATTCTTTAGTTTGAGCTGCCCTTTCTTTTTTTTCCACTGCAAAGCAACTGGAAAGTGGTATTGTTAGCTCATAGGACACAGAATCATACCTGCACAGTTTACACTTAGGTCTCAGTTATTAAGTTGAACTGAAGCAGAGCCTGATAATGGCTCTGGACAGGGGAAGCTGCACCCACTGCATCATCAGGGGAAGAACAGCAGGGGGTGAACAGAACACTGGCTGTTTGTGTGACTTTGACTAGAGGAAATGGCCCTCAGAGGCGTCAGCAGTGAAAGAATGCTACACACTCTCTGCCTCACACCCAGGCTGAAGTCACACTAACATGTCAGACTGCAGCCACTGTTAAGAGGCTTTGTAGTCCCTAAACTATGCTTATTCACTTGCCAGTGCCCACCTACAAACCAACACCCAGCCTTCACACCCACATTCAAAACAAGACTCATAGCAGGGGTGTAAAAACGCGTCACTGGTGATTTAACTTTGCTGTTTTTGGAATATTTAAAGTAAAGTAAAGTGGCCCCTTATAGTCGCAAGTGAACACACCACAGCACACAGTGTGAACAGTGAAATTCTTTCTCTGCATTTAACCCATTCACCAAGTGAAGCAGTGGGCTGGGGGCAATTGGGGAGCACGGTGCCTAGCTCAGGGTTACTTCAGTGGTGCCACTAGCAGTCCTGGGGTTCGAACCCACAACTTTCTGATAGCAGAGGCAACTCCCTATTCACTACGTCACCAGCTGCCTTGGTTTAAGTGATAATAATTAGAGGTACAGCAATATGGATTTTCTGGATCTAAATCGATAACCGTATATTAACCTCACTGGGGCTGATACCGCCATGATGACCAAACTATTTTAATTTGTTTGAAAGTTTTACATTACTTTATGTAGATATCAACATTATTTAGTGGACACTTTTCTCTAAAGCCATTCAAAGTAGTATATGAATAGTTACAAGTGCTACAGAAGGGCGTGACATTAACATCATTTATTGTGCAACAATGAATTTGATATGAGGACATGAAAAAAATCATGTCATTCCCATGTGTCACTTGGTGCCACACAAACCATCTGCAGCTCATCACCTCGAAAACCAAAGAACTGGTAATAAACTTTAGGAAGTCTAGAACCTCCCCCCACCCGGTCCAGATCGAGGGGGTTGGGTTTGAGGTTGTGAGCAGCTACAGGTACCTCAGGCTGGTGCTGGATGACAAGCTGGCCTGGGCCAACAACACTAACCACCTCTACAGGAAGGTTCAGAGCAGGCTCTACTTCATGAGGAGACTGCGCTCATTCAACATCTGCAGGAAACTCCTGTGGATGTTTTATCAGTCTGTGGTAGCCAGTGTCCTCTTCTACGCTGTGGTGTGCTGGGGAGGCAGCCTGACTAAGAGACTCCTCCAGGCTGGACAAACTGATCAGACGGGCCGGCTCTGTGGTCGGCATGAAACTGGATTCACTAGCGACAGTGGCAGAGACGAGACCATTCAACAAACTGCTGGCCTTTTTGGATAATGTCAGCCATCCTCTGCATGCTGTCGTCAGTAATCAGAGAAGCTTGTTCAGTGACAGGCTGCTACTCCCGAGGAGTAACACCAACAGATTGTGTAACTCCTTTGTCCCCCGTTCCATCAAACTATATAACTCCACCGTGTGTAGTAGGCGAATAATATTATTTTTATATATATACAAATATGTACATTTTTTGGACAAAAGTTGTGAAAGTTTCTGTTTTATATTCTGCTGCTACTGTTACAGTCAATTTTATGTGTATTATAAATGTAGTTTGGTATTCATTAGAATCTGAATGTACTCATACAGAAGTTCATACGTGAAGCAGCCACTCTTTTTTGTGCTTTAATCCATCAGTCTGGAGGGCACTTTTTTTCACCTCGCTCTCTCATTATCAGAAGTGCATAGACCACAATGTTCTCTTGCTAATAGTAGCTAGTCATGCCACTTCAGTAAGAATGTGCCACAGAAACCATTAAGTGGCCTTCAGTGAGACCTCTGCTCAACATCTGATGGACATAGGAGCATTAATTATCATTAAACTCCAACAGGGGCGACGCTAAGAGTGAGCGTGGGAGACTCAAATTTAATGCAATTATAGTTTATGGAGGGCTCTCCTCTAGGCAAAATCAGTGTGCAGCACTTGGCAGCCAGTCTAGTCAGTGCCGCTCGTGGTGATTAGCATGCCAGTTTGGTCTTGCTTGATGCCCACTCTCCATCTATGTACTGGATTTAATGTGACATGAAAAGGACTCTTCCCTCAATTCTTGCCTCCTTTTCCATAAACACAATTATGCCTCAAGGTTTGCTTACTGCTGTCTCCCTGTTCTACAGTGGCACTAAGAGCTGCTTAAAATGAAAGCGTTTCGAGAACAGCAGCAGCTACACACCTCTATTAGCCAATCAGTTACACTGCTTGGGCTCAATTAAGCAGGCAGAGAAAGTGCTAATTTGTCATGGAGTTGCATTTATTAGGGAGATGATTGTAGTGACAAGCATTGATTGCAGTTATACAACAAATGTCTGGGTTGGTAAATCTGCTTTGTTTCTGCAATCATCTCCATTTACTTCAGTGTTTAACCTTTCAGCTGTGATTGTAATAAGAGGTGACTTGTTTTTCTGCCCTGCACCTGTCTGTTGGGATGATAGCGCAGCACTCTGGAATATGGAGGAGAAAAATGTGAATCTTAAGTTAGATTTAAAATGCGGAGCCTTGATTGATTGTGTTTAGATGGATAAATGAAGGTGGTGCCAGTAATCATCCTAAAGCACTTATGTGCTGAAAAAAAGCCCCAGTAGTGTCTCAGTGAAAATGCTATGAAAACCTGCCTTTTTCAGACAGGCAAGTAAAATCAGATTTTTTTCAGTCTGTCTGATTGAAGAGGGGCAGAACCACACATAATCTGACTTTCTAACTGTATTTATGCCATGTTTGTAGGTGGTTTCAAATCAGATTTCTGGAGATGTGGCTCAGTTTGACCAGTCAAGTTGGTTTTCATGTGGTTTTCTTTGTTTTTGTTATTCATGGCAGTGGTTGTTTATCACAATGTGCAAAAAGAAATTTGGTGCTGTACAGATATTATAGCCCAGACATGGAGAGTTTAAGCTTTTACCAGACACTTATAAATGTTTACTTTGAATGCTGCTGTCAAAATATAGCACAGTTGTTCTGCCAGCTGTAGTCATCAAGGAAAAGTGCACATCATGATCTTAGCTCGTAAATCCGTCCAGTGTGGACACCCTAGCAAATGTGATTAAAGTCTGGCCATGCAAATCAGATTTGGTCTCTTGTAACTTAAGTCTGAATGCTCAAGAAAATCAGATTTAGGAAGCAAATCTGATTTGCCCTAAAGTGTGACCACAGTCTATGAATGCAATAATATTTATTTAACATTGATAATACTGTGCTGCACTAAATCCAGTTAAACAAGAATAATGACATATTTGTAATGAAATATGCAGTTGTTTGGTGTTCTGTAAGCATGACCATGCTCAGAAAAGCACATTGTAATGATAAATTTTGTCATATTGTTCACTCCTAATTAAGAAAGATATGTTTATGTAAGTGTTTATATGTTTCTTTATGTCCACCTTTCCTTGTCCTCGTCAGCGGGAGGTGATGGCAGCTCCTCCTGTAATGACACACGCTGGGTGCAGAAGTGGCAGTCATGGCAATCATCTCGGCAGCTGAGGAGGACCAGTCTCTCTCTAAGCTCGGGTTTCTGGCATGCCACAGGACGCCACTCAAGTCGCCGCCTGCTCAGGGCCATCCCGCGACATGTAGCCCAGATTCTACAGGCTGATGTGCTGTGGCAGATGGGTCACACCGGTTAGTGCGTTTGTGTGTGTGTGTGCTTCTGTATGGTAAAGGGAAAATTTGCCTTCGTTAATATCACCGGGATGCCAAACAAAGAAGGCCCATTTGCATTATTTGGGCTTTTAGCAGCATGGTTCCTGTTTATGATATTACAGGTTTGTGTCATGATCTTCATTTCAGAATCATTTCATGATGATTTCTGACTTCTTTACAGGTTCAGGAGTGAAGGTGGCTGTTTTTGACACTGGACTTAGTGAGAAGCACCCACACTTTAAGAATGTCAAAGAGAGGACCAACTGGACCAATGAGAAGACACTGGATGATGGTAAAACCCTCTTCTTATGCTCTGACCTGTTCTGTTTTCTGCAGGCTTTTGTTTAATTCAGTTGAGCTTTGTTTTAATAAATGTCTGTGATTGCACATGCAGTTGTTATATCTCCTCTTTATATTAATACATTTCTCTGTGTAGGTTTGGGTCATGGGACCTTTGTCGCTGGGGTCATAGCCAGCATGCGGGAGTGCCAGGGCTTTGCTCCAGACTCTGAACTGCATATCTTCAGAGTGTTTACAAACAATCAGGTACCCACACATACACACCATATGTTGATCGTTTGGATTTAAGTGGTGAAGTTATAGGTAACCACTAGTGTTTACTCTTAATTCTTTGTATGATTTGTATGAAACGTGCAGTGTTCTCAAACAGCAAGAGAAAAAAAATTGTGGTTCACATTACACGCACCATGAGCCGATCTGTAAAACAGATTTTGGTAACTAATGGCAAGGGATGTTGAATATTGTTGTTGTTGTAACACCAACTTTTTTAATTTAAGGTCAGCTGCATAAAAAATTCATATACAGATATTATTTCAAGAAGATATGTTCTGAAAGTGATAATATGCTGCTAGTAGTACTAACTCTGTGGATGAATAAAATGTGTCCTATATGTCTTAGAGGGAAACTGTTCACCTGAAGAGAAAGAGATTGAGACATCATAACATAATCATTGAAAGGCTGAAAGGCTCCCTTAAGGGAGGAAAGAAAGGAGAGGAGTATAAATCTGAATGAGACAAAAGCTCATCTATCAGACTGTCTGAACATTTCTTTCAGGTGTCCTACACCTCTTGGTTCCTGGATGCTTTTAACTATGCCATCTTGAAGAAGATTGATGTCCTAAACCTCAGCATTGGAGGGCCAGACTTCATGGACCATCCATTTGTGGATAAAGTATATCAATCTCCTCCTAATCTTGCGGCCATACAACCCAAAGTTCTGTTGCTGTCTTTGTGATTCTTACTACTGTCTTTTGCATGTTTGTGGTTAAGCATTTATCAACAAAAACAGCATTATCTTTTTTTTAGCTTTTGGTCAGTGTGTTTTCTTGGAAAAGACTCTAACCATAAACAAAATCATGACTGATTAGCCCTGTAATCCCTGCCTGATACCAGATAACCTTCACAGCCTAGCTCAGTATCAGCACTTGGAGAAAGAACATCATGCCTCCAAAGCTTAGTCTCAATACATCAACACCCCGAAGGCCATAGAGAATGAAGCACACAGTGATTCATATACATGAGTTGCCGCTGTCTAAAGCAGTGCATGAACATTAACCCTTACCTGACTTTGCCACAGGTTTGGGAACTCACAGCAAACAGGGTGATCATGGTTTCTGCCATTGGAAATGATGGCCCACTCTACGGGTAAGAGACTTAAGTAGAGAAACCATATGTATATATAGGTTTTATTGAGGGATATATTTGATTCTGTAGTAAATACAACTTCAGTGCCAAGTATGTTTTTTTACAGCACTCTAAACAACCCAGCTGATCAAATGGATGTGATTGGGGTTGGAGGGATTGACTTTGAGGACAGCATCGCCAGATTCTCATCCCGTGGCATGACAACATGGGTATGTCCTGTTTCATAGCAGCACCATGCAACGGCAGCTGTCTGCTAAATGTGTGCAGAGGAGCCTGTCAGTGCATGCCTGCAGAATTTCAGCTAACCTAAGCAGGCTAGACATATTGTGCTTGTGTAGAGCCACATTTTAGCCAAAGCGACACCATGGAGAAATGTTACTAGCTGAAACCCGGTTGGTGTCCTAGGATATGAATTTTACTCTGTTGTGGTTACCATGTTAATGATTTTTAGCTATATCGTGACTGGAGGCTGAAAAATGTTGAAATAAATGAGTTTTTATTGTCAGCCCCTACTGTTAGATTTGTTTTGATTCTTGCTCTTTTTGTTAGGAACTGCCTGGTGGCTATGGCAGGGTCAAGCCTGACATTGTGACATATGGCTCCGGCGTGCGTGGCTCTGGGATGAAAGAGGGTTGCCGCTCTCTGTCCGGCACCAGCGTAGCCTCCCCTGTGGTGGCTGGCGCTGTCACACTGCTGGCCAGGTAAAAAAACACAAACATAAACAAAAGATTTCCCTCTTAGCCCTTCTCTTTAGATCCTCAAGCTGTTTTGAACTGACAAGCTGTTTCCAAAGCATTTGCTTTTAAATGAATGGCTTTGGAAAGAACAGAGATGACAAACAGAATGGTAGTGAAGTTCAAGTAAAGATTACACTCCCACTAAAACTGTGAGGTGCTTTTTTTTTTTTTTTTTTCTTTTTTTTTTCTTTTTCTGTCTCTTAGTCAAAGAGGCATTGTGTTGATTCTGGAGGAATTGAGGGTTTAAGAGCAGGGCTGTTGTGGCTGGTTTAAGCCTGGCTTTACTCTGTGATATCACTCTGTACTGACCTTAAAGGCAGTCTGCATTACAGTCACTGTCTACAGATAAGCACCCAACATGCTCAGGGCCACGCTACACATGCAGCCTGACAGAAATTACAATTTTCAGTTTTTTGTGTTTTTTTTTTATTTTTTAAGAAACCACTACTCATTTTCCATAATGAGTAGAAGTAGGTACTACTTTTATCAGCCTTTATGATTTTCCAGAACCCTATAAATATCTTTGTTTGGCTGCCTTTTTTATGATACTGATTATGAAACCTTAATTATGAAGTATGAGTATGAGTGTTCCTTTTCTTATAAAGCTATTAAACTCTGGACTCCAATGCATTATGTGCTTGCTTTACAAGCCCCTACAGTTAGATTTGATTTGTTTCTCACTCTTTCTACTTCCTTTTTACTTGGTTTCTAAATTAGTCAGTCAAAACATTGTTTAATTTCAGAATACAATGATATTCATTGGTCATTTATACAATGTAGCTGGGAAAATTGACTGCAAAACACTATTCTGAAAGTTTTTAAAGGTCCTGAGCAGTTTTTTTGTTTAAGAGAGAAAGACCATAAAATCAAAAAACTGCCTGTAGCAGTTCTGATACTGCAGACATATCCTGATAAAATGGTCACAAGTGACCATGAATTGAGCTGAAGCTGAACAGGAGGCAGGTGGTTTCTCTCTGAGCCTATGGCCTGATGCCCCCATTTGTTCCCACGGGCTCTTGTGGGACCAATTCATCGTCGATAGATTTCCTTTGTGGCACTGAAGTCAAAAAGAACAAGGACAGGGTGAATTAACAGAATCAATCTCTTCTGCCTTCGGGAGATGGCCGCCAAGCCCTCTCACATTCTCTTTGTTTCCTGGTCTCTCTCTCTGCCCTTTTTCTATGTAGGTCGCCCCTTAGAATGAAATAGGATTGCAGTAGTCTGATGGCTTTTTACCCTACACTTCTATTTTCCTTCTTGATCCAATTTCTTGGTTCTCAGAGGTGCTTGACCCCTGCCCACCTGCCCTCCTTATTGCTGGGCAGTCAGTGTGTGTCAGAGCCCTTTCTTCAAGTTGAAGTTTGTTTTCCATTTAAACAGTATTGGCCTTGATCAAATGAGTTCAATTGATAGAGGTGGTATCTTTGATATTTGTCACTGATTGTTAATATCTAACCACTCTCACTTTCTGTTTATCTCTGGCCATCTATCTTTCTCAGTACTGTGTTAAACAGAGAGCTGGTGAATCCAGCCAGTATGAAGCAGGCTCTGATTGCATCAGCACGCAGGCTGCCTGGAGTCAACATGTTTGAGCAGGGCCATGGCAAACTGGACCTGCTCCGAGCCTATCAGATCCTCAACAGCTACCGACCCCAAGCCAGGTAAGTCATGCATTCTTTCTCATTTTAAGTATGCTATTACTTCCCTCTACACTCTGTTCAGGTAGCATAGCAACACTTTTTGTTATTCATGTAAACTACCCAAAGCATTAGTGTGTCTAAAACCATGTCCAACATGTGATTTAATCATGTCAGTACACTCAGTATTCCAGGTTAAATCTAGTTCATTAACCTCACTTTCCAACTCCAAATGAAGAAAATGATCTTTGGGTTCCTAGCACTTATAGAGCCCCCTGCCATGCCTCTCTCTGACCCTGTGTCTAATGGATTTCTTCTTTAGTCTCAGTCCTAGTTACCTTGACCTGACAGAGTGTCCCTACATGTGGCCTTACTGCTCCCAGCCCATCTACTATGGTGGCATGCCAATCATAGTCAACGTTACCATACTGAATGGCATGGGTGTGACTGGCAGGATTGTGGACAAGGTGAGATGGCATGCTTGGTTAATGTTTATATATATATATATATATATATATATATATATAATTTTTTTTTGTTTTTGTTTTGTTGTTTTTTTTTTTTTTTTTTTTTGTTTGTTTGTTTGTTTAAATGTTTTATAATTACTCTTCTGCTGTAACTCAACAAAATGTTCCCTGTCTAATTAACTACATCACTCTTCCATTAATAGCCAATATGGCAGCCCTACCTGCCCCAGAATGGGGATCATATTGATGTGGCTGTGTCTTATTCGCCCGTTCTGTGGCCCTGGGCTGGCTACATGGCCGTCTCCATCTCTGTGGCCAAGAAAGCAGCATCCTGGGAGGGAATTGCTCAGGGTCATGTGATGCTCACAGTGGCCTCACCTGCAGAGAATGATGTGAGTGTTGGTGGAAATGTCTCTAGTCTGCCTTAGAGTTTGCCTCAGAATAGTTGATCTACAATCTACAAAGACCCATGCAATGATTTTGTTTCCTTTTGAAGAACTGATCAATATAAAGCAGCTCTTAAGTTACTATACTAGATTTGTTAATACCATCAAGTGCTAATTGTTGGATTTATTTATTTGTATGTTGCATTTTATATATCGCTGACCAGTATATGATACGTGTGTGTGTGTGTGTGTGTGTGTGTGTGTGTGTGTGTGTGTGTGTGTGTGTGTGTGTGTGTGTGTGTGTGT
>JBBPCZ010000019.1:416249-426850 GCA_037974445.1 Brycinus macrolepidotus | reverse complement strand
TTAACTTAAGTAAAAATTTGACTGTACGACTTTCACTTGTATTGGAGTAACATTTGACCAGTGGTATCTGTACTTTCGCTTAAGTACTGAATATGAGTACTTTGTCCACCTCTGTTGTTTCTGTAAGGGTATAATATAGATTTATTTGGTATTTTAGATAGTGTTTAGTCTCATTTGAGTATACCTTCTCATATGAATATGGAATTAATCTCTTTTTAGGGATCTATGGATATCTCACTTTTGGAAAAAATGTCGCCGCTGACATTCTGATGTCGTACAGTGGAGAGGATGTTCTAATGATCATCGCCAGGTTGCTCTTTGGAGTCTCTATCATCACCATCTACCCTATTGTTCTCCTGCTTGGAAGGTAGCATGCCCACACTTGTCCTACAACTGGTATTAGTTAGATGTTTTATAGATGTGTGAACTTAAATAATTAGGCTTTTCTGATTTCTTTAAATAGGGGTAGTTTAGATTTCATTTTAGGCCATGTTCACTCAGTGCTCATTGACAATCACTGTTTTTAATTAAACAATATTCAGTTATATGTTAGCTGTAATTAGGATAATCATTTGGCATTTTCCCTGGAAATATGTACCACCTAGCTAAACTGACATGAAACTGCCGATTTCTAAATTCCCAAATGGTTTTATACTTGATAATGAAACTTATGAGGGGAACCAAGTATTCAAACAGTAACATTTTTGTTATTTAATATAATTGATAAATGTACTATTTAATATTTAATATACTTCCATACTTACAGCCTCCTAATGTCTTTCCACTTACTAGTGCTAGTGCATTCATAAGCATTAGAAAATGTATGAATACATAAAAATAATTATTTATTGCAAAGATTCCAGGCAGCAAGTAGCATTCACAAGGAAGGAGCTTCCCAAAGTTCTGTGACATGATTATTAAACTACTCTCAACTGGAAAAAGACCTTAAACATCCTCGTCATCGCAATTGGTTCGATAGTATAAGGTGTGCCATGCAGGATTTCAGACCGATAATGGGGCAGCTGGTGGCCTAGTGGTTTGGGAGTTGCCCCTGCAACCAAAAGGTTGTGGGTTCGAATCCCTGGACTGCTAGTGACACCACTGAGGTGCCCTTGAGCAAGGTACTGTCCCCACAAACTGCTCCCCGGGCACCTCTCATTGGCTGCCAGCTGCTTCACTTGGTGAATGGGTTAAATGCAGAGAAAGAATTTCACATTGTTCACACTGTGTGCTGTGCTTTGGTGTGGTGTGTACTTTTGAAATTATGTACTCTGGTCAGAAACAAAAATTCTCTTTGGCAGTAATTTACTTCGGCAATAATGTAATCATGTTTGGAGAAAGAATGGGTTTGTATATGATCCCAAGATCACCATACTCACACTTTATAGAAGGAAACATTAATAACATAATGATATTAAAGGTAAATTTAATCTCATTAGCCAGTTGCAACCAGACGGCCACAAACCTACAGCAAAAATACAAACAGGTCCACATGAACCCCCACGCAGTTAAAAGTGGTCCAAGAAATGACAACCGATGAACCAGCAACAGGATCATGTGTGTCCAAGGCTCACTGACGCATGTGGGGAGCGAAGGCTAGCCCGTCTGGTCCGATCCAGCAGATCTACTGTTGCACGCTATGGGAAGGAGGTAAGTCAGGGCTGGCAGGTTGACGCTCTGGGCAATGTTTTGCTGGGAGCCTGGCATGTTTGGAGGAACATGAAAAAGAGTTCAAGGTGATATGGCCTTCAGGTTCCCCAAAACTCAGTCTTTTTGAGAAGCTGTCAGATGTGCTGGACAACACCCTCCCCAGGAACATAATGGACATAAAGGATCTGCTGGTAACATCTTGGTGCTAGATACCATAGCTTCAGAGATCTTGTGGAGTCTATGCCTTGATGGGTCAGAGCTCAGAAGGCAGTACAACAGGACCTAGACAATGTAAGGAAGGTATTTTTAGTGCTATGGCTGATCATTGTTAGATCCTGCTGGTGTGGGTTTGTTCCTTTTGGTTTAATGTTGAGGCAAGTTCAGCTTGTTTACTGCTCATGCTCTACAGGTCCGTGATTCAGGATCCATTACTGCAGTGCAGAAGGAAACGGTTCCTGGTGACTGATTGCTTTGAGACCTGGACTAGAGTCGGCCTGACCATAACATGGATCATTACCACTCTCCTCATCGCAGTGCTTGTTCCAGACATCAGTAAAGTGATCAGTGTAATCGGTGGAATTAGCGCATTCTTCATCTTCATTTTCCCAGGTAAGATTGCAAACACAGGTTTTGTCATTGAAAGGTGGCAGGCTCCCTGTGTCCCTGTTAGTGTGTACAGTCTATGGGGGAATTTGATTCATGGGGCAGCTTGATTTAGCCAAACAAATGGTTTTCATGCATGCTGGATGTTTTATATGTCGTTATTTCTGCTTCTTATTGCAGGTCTGTGTTTAATATTTGCCATGCAGTCACAGCCTGTATCATCGAGGCTAAGGTGAGATTGGTGTGAGGCTGGATGCCCCCCAAACTACCTGACTAGTTCTTTAATAGCTTTAAAACTTTCTGTAGCCTGCCATTCAGTGATTTTTTTCTTTGCTCTGCATACTGACTTGTGCCTATGTTTACAGGTTGGTACTGATTGCATGGGGAATTATCACACTTTTATGTGGCACATTCATCTTTGGGCAGAGCACTTCCATTGCCATCATGCAGGTTTTAAATAAGCTGTAATTTTTCTCAGCATTTGGAACTGTTCTTCAGAGATCTTTGAATGGTTTTTACTGGTGTTTTTTTTTTTTTTTATAGTGAGCAGTATTTCATCACTTCCACTGCACTGGCTCTGTGTGGTGTTATGCAGTACTTATGCAATAAGTATTGTTCTAATTTTTTGTAAATGTAATTACAGCCAGATTTTCTCTGTTGATTTTAAATGAATTTCCACTTCAGTTTCATCCCCTTTTATCCAAACCTGGAAGTCTGTATGAGACTTTGTACATGTTTTTGGCGGGGGAGGGGGGGGGGGGACTGAGCACACATAGATTTCACATGGGTGCTCGTGCTCAGAAGTATACAAGGTCTGAAACTGGGATGCTGCCATGCTTGTTTTCCCCCCACTTTGTCAGATGTCATGTCCAAAAACAAACAAGCAAACCTGCTGGATTGATGGAGCCACTTGCCCAGCGGTTGTTCCCATTCAGAGGCCCATCAATCAACTCTTGATACTCAGTACAACTGAGATAAGCATACATTTTACAAACACCTGTATTGCCACATACCTTGAAAGCATTTCAAATGAATCAGTTAATGGATATTCCTTGGATCATAACTAGCTCTGCCTTCTTAGAAGACCACAATCTAAAAATCTTGCTTGTTTGCATCTGATCCGATATAAAGCAAAAACTGCTGTCTATGAGAAGCTGGACTTTACCACAACAACATGCAGTTCAGTGTTCTGATGTGATTGTTTATGTAGATTATCCTTATGTAGTGCAATTGCTGCAGCATGTTTACATTTGTCATTCATTCATTTGAACTGATTAATTTGGAAAATAATTTTGTTAAACATGCTTCATTCAGACATAAATGTTAAAAATGACATGACAGGTTTTGTTCACTTTAGACCTTTAATTTTATTGAATTGCATCACTCTACATAATCTAGATTTTAAACAAAGTTAAGACGATTATAATATTTGCATCCCTGCAATAAGTCTCTACACTCACTTTTAATAGAGAAAGCCAGTATTTACGGAAACATACATAGGTATAAGAAGTAGTATTTCATTAAACAATGCCATAAAAGTGACTTCATATTGGAGTTCTTAGTCTGCTTTTGTATTTTTTTTTTTACTTGAATAATATAAAAGAAATTAAGAAATGCACAAAATCCATTGAAAGTAGCATATCTAAATACTACAGCAAATAAGTTACTGGACATTCATTGGACCATGCACTCACGTGAGGGATGAAGTTGGGGGGAGGGCGGGGCGGGTTGTCTAGGGAAGCAAACAGCTGGGAATGTTACAGGAAGTTTGGGAAATGTTTGCTTCACCTGGGGGTGACTTGTTCATCCAGGAGCCCACAACAAATTCCACATTTTTCTACTCACAAATACATAAATTCTACATTCCCTAATTAGCCATTAGGCAGTTTGGTTTTCTGTGGGTGGTAAAGTTTTGATTGTTATTCACGATCAGGACCAGGAATTAGCATTTCATTTGATTTGTTTAATAATACTACTGGACAAAAAAGGTTTATGCTACAAAAGTTAATTTCATGTCCTATGAATATTGGATAAGCCATATATTTCTTTTCAATAACCAATTCATATATTTCTAAGATAAAATATTTTTAGGATAAATTCTCTTGACGTATCAGATTCTATATCTGTAAACCTCATTTAAGTAAACATTAACCACAACATTCCTTTTCATGTGCACTTTGGGTTGGTAAATAACTGCTAGAGAAAGATAGATTAAATGCCCTTTACATCCTTACAGATGTAACTGTGTAGGCTGATAAAACCCTTGGCTGCTGCAGTGTTCACCTCTGCTGTGAGATCTATTGACAGGCTGGGAGAAACTGTTCACTGTTGAATATATGTTACATGAATGCATGTTTGTGGTGTTATAGATTAGTAATAAACAGGTATGAAAAATTAATCAGCCTCCTTTGGGTGGCAAGAAGCTGTTTATGTAATTGGAGACTACTAATGGGATATTTGCGCTATGTTTTGATCCGCTTAGCAGCCATAGTTGATTCCTGCAGGTACTCTGTCCCAGTGCAATTCCTGTTAGGAACTATGAATGAGCTTAACAGAGTTAAAGAATGGATCGGCACTATGTTCAACATTCTCTGCAGTCAACGCCTCTGCTTTTGTCTCAATATGAAACCAACACTGTGTAAACAAGTAGTTACAAAAGAGGACAGCAGATGTGGGGAGATAGGAGGAAGAGAGATAGAAGGAGCACTGGGAGAAAAGGGTAGATATAGAGCAATAGGAAAGGCTTTATGGATGAAAAGGAGTGTGGGGATTCAGGCTAAGACTGGACTTCCACTCGCAGACTGGCTCTCTTTCAATCAGTCTCTGCTGAGGCTGCACCAGGCGGCTAGAGAGAGGGAGAGAGTGTGAATGAAAACACTGCATCAGCACTACAGAATAAACTTCCTAATGCTACGATAAAGCAGCTATTTTTGTTTACATTAAATTTGGGTCACAGCGGATTCTTCAAGTTCATACTGTACAGCTCAGGGGTCCAAACTTAACATCGCAGAGCTACTGTGTGGCTACTGGTTTCCACTAAAATCAGGATGAAGCTCACCAGATTCCACTTGTTGGATTGGTTGGTTTCAAACTGCTTGGAATGGAATGAAAACCTGCAGTCACGCCAGCCCTTTACGGATAAGATTGAAACAGCTACAGCAGGGGTCACCACTTTTCATCTGCTCCGGTGTGAAGCAAGTCAAGTTAGACCCTTTAAATATGCCCTTTATTTACTGCTATCTTGCATTCACAGGTCAGTCTATGAATTCTTGTAGTGCAGCAAGAGAAAGAAAATACATTAGCAGCATATTATAGGGCTATAGCAGAGGATACATTTTGCAGACACACCTCAGTTTGTTGGGAGTCATAATGACATATTAATTACCGTCAATTCAACAGCCAAGTAGGTATCAAAGAGAATAAGCGATGTTTAATGTTAGGCCAAATCAGAATTGAATTATCTTGTTACATTATGTAGATTTGGTAGATCTACATGTCAATGAGAGAGAAGAAATGCCAGAAACATCTAGATTCTGTCCTATTTTACTACTAAGATGTGACCTTTTAATTCATCCAAAGCAGGGCCATGTTGTGCATCTACATTTTCAGGTAACTCTTGTTAACCCAAGCTCTGGCATACCAAGCAAATGTTATATGTTAAACCTTAAAGAAATTCAGAAGAACTGTTTGTTCTACACAGAGATGCAAATCCACAAAATGCATTTTGTCTTTGGTTGGTCAAACTTTTGCATATAATGATACAGATCGAATTCTAGCACCAGATATGAATATTAACAGGTTAACAGTTATTGTTATTAGAAACTATTGCTGTAAGGTGACCCATTCAGTGTGTGGCCCATTTACGAAGTTAGAGCCTGTACACCCATACATTGCTCAACAGTGAGTGTACACAGGGTTTGGATTGGACCTCAACAGGTATTTCTCTTAAAAAACAAACTCTTACACACGTTCTTCCCCTGAATTCCACTTGGGAAAAGTAAAAAGACTGAACTACAAATAGCATCATAGACTGGTGTGGTGCCAGTCCTCCAGCAGACCCTAAAGCAGGTTGTTTCGCCAGTGGCTCACCTGGCACAATCACACTGGACACGGCCTCGGGCTGAGACAGCGTGTCCACTTTCACGTGCTGGAAGGCCTTGCTGGGTGCACTCTGGCGGTGTCTGAGAGACAGATAAAGTGAACAAAGTGAGGGGAGACTATGCAGTGCAAAACTGCCTGAAACAAGATTTTTTAACGTAAAATCAGCAATAAAGGCAGAAACATAGGTGGTGAGATCATTTCAGAGAGATTTCTCATTTTGAACTGTACATTGTATATTACATGCTTTACCTGAGTCAGCTCTGAGTTTCCTCTGTTCATTCAGCTAAAATCTATACTTGATTACAATATTAATAAAGTACTCGCCATTCAGAGCCATTACCATCTCAGCACATCCACTAAAGCTTCAATAAGTCATAGTGTTCCTAATCTGTAATACGGTCAGAGCTCAAATTAAAGGGGGATGCAAGAGGAAGCCATCCCCCCTTGTAAAACTGTTATTTCCCTTTGGATTTATATGACCTAACATTTTTATTCCCTCCATATTCAACGTCTACCTTACGCCCGGCAGATTACATCATAGACTTCTATGAAACATCCAAGCAAAAATACTGCAAATTTCAAAGTTGTGTTTTTTTTTTGACATTTGTAAAGTTTGAACTATTGCCTCAATGCCTGATACTCTAATAAATTAAGTGGCTGTGGAAATTTATGCACATTCGAAGGGAATTTTTCTTTCTCTTTGCTTATCCCAGTTAATACTTCAGCTGAGTCATTCTGTAAGTAGTTAAACTCAGTAAAGTCAAAAGAATAAAAAAAAAAAAACTACCTGGATCACACCATTTTGCTATGTTACTGTACCCTTTGCCTATTGTTATGACCGGTGGAATGACCTGGCAGATTTTTTTCTGTGCTAGAAACAAGGGAAAAAAACAAACAAAAACAAAACCCAAAGCACTACTCCTTTTGAAATGGAATACAACAGGTAAGCACTTCAGGGAATGCTGTAGAGCAGCCAGTTCACAGATAAAGATAAAACCAGTGCTAGACTGTTACGAGAAGTGACAGGGTTGAAGAGAAATGGACAATGCCTTTAAAGAAAGCAAACACTGATTCAGGCAGCAAAAGCAAGTGAGTGTGCCAGCTACCTTTTCCACTCCTCCTCTCCATCCCAGAATTCATACATGACAAAAGAGAGGCCGTCGGGCAGCCGCACTGCAGTCACACTAGGGAGAGAGAGAGAGAGAGAGAGAGAGATAGAACAGAGGGGAGAGATTGAAAACACTCCTTACCTGTAGTTTATGAAACTTAACTAGACTGAATGACATATACTGAAAATATCAACATGTTCTCTATGGCTGAATAAAAAAGAGGACACACTGGGGAAAGTCAGTAAAGTGAGTTTCAATCTCCACTGGTAACATTCTCGGATACATAAAGGTTTCTCTATAGTTCTCAGCTTGGATGTACTGTTAACTGATACAGAACCTTTACATTACGTGGTTCTTTGAAGAACCATCCACTCAAACGTTTCTTTAGACTTACTATAATTCATATCACAGTGCAGCCCTCCACTGGATGGCAGTAGCTCCTTATGCGTCTCCAAAGCTTTTAAGTATTTAGGCAATAGAACAGTGCAGTGATGAACATTAGCTAAATATTGCATGTGGCTTACATCACAGATAAGCTCATAGCTGTGGATAGAGCTGCCAGTGCCTATTGACCGCCTGGCAGCTTTCATTAGAGGCAGTAATCCTGTGGCCGCTGCTTACGGCTCTGTTATTGCACTGCACTGCTTTATTGAACACACCACAGTGTGAGAGTTCTAAATTAGCTTTATCAGACAAGAGCCGCTTAGAAAGAGAACTGCAGCGCTGGAAGTGCCCTTGTGTGTGTATGTGTGTGTTTGTGCCTGTGGGTACATGTGTATATGTGAGTTAGTGAGTGAGCGAAAGTCTTTCCCCAACATCCAGGACTTGGACTGAACTGAATTTTGTCATAAGCTGTGGTTCACAGAGCACTTCACTCACCAGTCTCAGCAGACCGTCTTAAAGCAACCATCAGAAAGGTCCAAAAACGAGCAAAGCGGATGACGCGCAAAAAGCCAGAGAGGGAGAAAAGCAAAGTGCAAAGAGGGAAAGGACCAGCAGACGGATTGCATGTCAATGTATGAGTAATGGATCCCATCCAGAACCTGAAGATTTCACTCGTCAATTATTTAGCAGTCCGACATGCTTCACAAAGGCAAGACAAAATGCTGGAGAACTCCAGCCCCTCTTTAAGAGCACAGACTCAGGGATGGCTTTTTAACCAGCTATACAAAAGACACTTTCAAACACAGCATTCCTATACATATTTAATTGGAGGGGCCGATGGGGACACACACACACACGTTTGAACACAAATGACGCAAATGTGAATTGTGAGGACGCTGCTTCAAGCTGCAAGTAAAACACTTTAGCTTCAGTCCTGGTGCATTTGATTGTAATTATGCTTAGTCATAATCTTGTTCATAGTCATTCTTCCCACTGTTAACACGACATACTACATTTGCATTTTAGATTTACATTTAGGGCATTTGGCAGACGCTCTTATCCAAAGCAAAATACAAGGGTATACTGACATTTCCATTCTATGGACCAGGATTAGGCTACTCATGTGAAAATGAAATGCATTATAATGTCTTGTCAATATAAATATCAGGACCACTTTTATTTGGGTGGAGGGCTGATCACTGTCACATTACGGTCCACTTTATTAGACATCTGTGGATTTGTGGATTTGCCTTGCAGATGTAATTATTATTGTTGATAGTTGATAGTTCATCACATATATATATATATATATATATATATATATATATTTAAAAAAACTAATACCCTATGTTCTGTCAACATGTCATGGTGAACAGAACAATAGAAATGGTCCAAAATGACTTTGAAAAAAGTCTTGTTACATTAACTTTAACATGTTAAGAATGTTAACAAGTTGAGAATGTTTTACGTTAAAAGTCATTCACAAACATCCAAAGTAACAGCTGCAACGTTTTAAGAGGCTATTTGGAGGCATAAAGTCTAGAACATTTAGAACAGGAATTTATGACGACAACTGGAAATCAGGATACTGGATATTGTTTGGGGCTGTCATTTTGGATTTTTGGCTTTTCCAAAGTGAATATTCTGGATGTTTATAAATGCTTTTTCATTGTTAGATTATTTCGCTAACCAAACGTGTTTGAGTTCTGTGTTTTTTGCAACAATGTGGTCATGTGGTCCAACTTTATAGCTGTAGAAATGTGCTAAATTAGTTTTTGGCATGTTTTATGGTATAATAAATTATATATTTCCTATCACATGTGTAATATCTAATATATAATTAATCTGTATTATGTTAATGTATAGGTATAGTGTCCGGTAAGCAATGGATTCATTGCACTTCATACTGCATAAATTCTTCTGCTCTTCAAGGTCACTGCATTACTTGCTTATTTCTTCTATTTCATCATTAATTCATGAGCTAAAACAACAACTGGGCAGGGAGTGACTTTTATGCTTTCCTGCCCCCTGTATTCACTGGAGGCTAAATTATGCAGCCTATTTCAAGTATCAAAGATTCACACTGGAGGCACACTAGAGGAAAACGAGCTCCAGCAGAGGAGGACAGACATATGGACTTGTTAGAGAAAGAAGTTTGTTCTGCTCTCAAAGGACAAATTATGGACAGTTTGTGAAAGGCAAAAAGGACAACAATGTCAGATACACCCGAGGTTTACTTTACATCTATATACTGTAAATATGTTTAAAAAATACATAATACTTACTGGAAACAGTCTCTCTGGGCTGAGACGTTCTTCAGGTACTGCTTCAGGGCTTCACAGAACTCTCCTAGCTGCTTCTGGCATACAGTCATCTCATGGCGGATCAGGAAGAGGGACTATGGGAAAGAGAGAGAGAGAAAAAAGAGATGGAGACATCAATAAGTCTCATGTCCCCTGAGCACACAGTAAGGGGGACCAGTGGCACAATGCTGGGGAAGCAGAAGGGACATGAGGGAATAAACTTGCTAATTAGTGTCATCTGAAATGTCAGCATGTGTTCTTTAACAGATGCGTTCACTGATGGTCAGATTTTGTTCTGCATTGTAGCTGACAGAGATTCAACTGTAGCTCATTTGTTAACTGCTTTTTTTAAACTCTACATGTCCATGGCTATAATTATATATATACAGTACTGTGCAAAAGTCTTAGGCACCTGTGCAAATTGTTTGAAACCATTTATATCAGCAGTGGG
>JBBPCZ010000019.1:399371-410159 GCA_037974445.1 Brycinus macrolepidotus | reverse complement strand
TATATATATAGTAATTGTGGTTATAATTATAATTATACATTCTCAATTACTGTAAAATAGGTATAGTAGCATAAATACATATGTATATGTGTAGGTGTACATATTTATATGGACATACGTATGTGTGTGTATACATATATACATGTGTATGTGTGTGTATATGTATATGTATGCGTATACATATGGGTGTAGGTATGTGTATGTATGTACATATGCACATGCATATACTTGTTTGTGCATATATGCATATACATACTATACATATATATACATATTGTATCTATATTATAAGTCTGTATACAATACTGTATCGTTATAGTCTCCCTGCTGTGTCCCCCCTTACTATTTTTATAATTTCATATTTTATTTTTTAAGGTATAGCATATTCAAAGATATATTTATACATATATAGTTTAATTTTAAGTCATTCCCCTTTTTTTACCCTCATGTTTGTCTGTGTTGTGAGTGTGTTGTGTTGTATGTTGCACCTACAGTCCAGGAGGACGATATTTCGTCTCACTGTGTACTATATGTATATGGCTGGGATGACAATAAAGCTCGACTTTACATTTGGCTTGAAAGGTGTCCAGACTTCAAGGTGCACCCATAACTGACAGAGGTTTTCAAATGCACGCACAGCTTGAATGCACTCTACAGAAAAGCAGTGCCAATAGAATGGAGCAGACACACATGAGCCTAAGATTGCCATTCCAGTGCCAAGCATTAGCTAGGATTATAAGGAACTGCAGAGTGGTGTTTATGAACCAGAACTAATCATGCAACCTCAGAACCTGACTTCACCAATGCTCTTGTAGCTGAATGCAATCAAATCCTCATAGCAATGTTATCTAGTCTAAAGCCCTCCCAGAACACAGCAGGCTGTTACTACAGCAAAGCGGGGACAAGCTCCCCATTAAATAGGAGTCCAGTGATTTTTAAGTCAGAGCAGTGTTCACATTCTGGCAGCTGTCATTAAAGTTTTCTTCTAAGAAAAATGGGTCTCTGTTTCTGCTCCAGGGTCTGTAAATGGGAGAAAAAACAAATGCATTTTCCCATACCACTCCACATTCTACCAATGAGGACAAGGAGGCATATCTATCTCTGTTGCGCATCTGAAATGATCCATCTAGAGCAAAGATTCA
This sequence comes from Brycinus macrolepidotus, assembly GCA_037974445.1. Taxonomy (NCBI): domain Eukaryota; kingdom Metazoa; phylum Chordata; class Actinopteri; order Characiformes; family Alestidae; genus Brycinus; species Brycinus macrolepidotus. The sequence continues at coordinate 409,017 of JBBPCZ010000019.1, read as the reverse complement.
GAAACACTGAAGGGACTGATAAACCCTTAATATTGGACTTTTACTGTATGTCAGCTAACAGAAACTCACAGTCTCATCACGGTAATGCCATTGTTGCCCAACTTGGGAGCTCTTCTGATTTGAATTTGATAAAAATAGTATAGTCTCATTTTGAAGAAAATACACCCATACTTTTTCTCATTCTGTTAATCCAGAATGTATATCAAATTTAAAGTCAATTCACTACAGAACTACATTTGAATCTAATTTTATTATTATATCATTACATTTAAATAACTATTTAAAATGACTATAGTAAAACAACACTAGAAACTCTGGACTTTAAGGGTTAAATAATACTGCTAATCATATGACTTAAAGATTCTATGAAAGCATCATCTGAGAACATCATGCATACATGCATATAAGCTTCCAAAGTAAAAATATTCTTTATTTTTCTTCAGAAGCTCTATTCATTTATTGAAAGCTTTTGTGGACGCAGGACAGTCCTGAACACTGCCAAGAGGAGTCCAACTGATCCGACCCAAGCTCTGTAAGGTAATGCAAACACGGCATTTTCCACTTTAGGAGACCAATAAAGTGCAGCACGCAGTGTTTATGTGCAATCAACCTTCGCTTCTTCAGCGCAGGGAAGATAAATGTGAGAGACAGAGAGCAGATGGTAAGATCAATACTGTGTAACCTATGACTTGTGTAAAGAGAGCCATTCATGACTCCTATGCCCAGAGGGGCTCGACATTTACCATTTTAAACTCCTCACTGTCGCAGAGTGGCGAGCTAATGTCAACCAACTACTATCTTTCACAACCAAAAAATACCTAAAGAAATGACTGCCATGTGTGTGATCTGACTGAGGGTACTGTATACCAGATATGTACTGCTAAAAGTATTGGACAGAAACTTAATAATTCATTTCAGGGTAGGCCTAGTGTACATAATTGCACCTTTCTCATATGAAGACATGACACTCAAGTCCCACTGTGTTCTAAATGGGCATGCTGTCATCTAGAGACTATTTTGTGAGGTTTCATTTGTCTGATTAAATAACCTATCTCTCTCACATATAATTTAAAATGAATGATAGCTTTGTGTAGAAAGACTCAGGTTCTTAGCAGGATAATTCCTAATTTCAGACAATTTATGGTGAATGAGATTGGTACTGATTCACACTGCAAAACAAAGGAAGTATAATAACTCATGTATATATATAGATATCTATTCACACACACGCACACAGGAGTGAGCTGATTCCTGCTGTTAACTGCTAAGTATTGGTTAGTGTATGCTGTATCTGCTTCTCCGTTAATATGAGCTTTCCCCCAGATGGAAGGAGGGATAAAAACTAATTGAAAGCGTTCTGAACTTCTGTTTGACAGCACAATTACAGCGGCCGGTTTTCACACTCCCCAAGGCCTGCAAAATAAGCAAGCCAGAGCCTGGTATTAAACTCCCAAACTAATCAGAAGCGCTACGCAACTCAACACACCTTAAAAATGCAATCAGAAACACTACATTACCCATCCACCCCAGCCACAATCAGAACCATCACATTTCCTGCATTGCTGCAGCCAGTTAAACTAAATATTCAGAAAGAAAAAAGGACTTTGATATTTTACAGTAGATTTATTCCCAAAATGCTGAATTTGGACTGACTGCTGAAAATTTTAATTTACTTTTTATTTGCCTAAAGAATCAGTAAGCTCGGTGGGAGATCTCTGTAAGGTTTTTTTTTTTTATCATGAAGCTGTCTTCAGTCTCATCACGTATCAGTTTATATTATTTCGAATGACTTCATATTCTTAGACTTATCTTCTGGCCTAACTGCATATCGTCAACGTCATATCAAAACCTTGCAATTCCTTTTTAGATATTTTTCCACTATTTGAAACCAAAACCTGTGGTGGGCTGGCGCCCTGCCCAGGGTGGGTCCCTGCCTCGCGTCTGTTGGCACTGGCATAGGCTCTACATGCCCACGACCCAAGTAAGGATTAAGCGGTTACAGGAAATGAATGAATGAATGAATGAAACCAAAACTTGCCCTTTATATTGTATGAAGTGCTCCAAAAATTGGAATTTTCCATCTTCTATGATGTTATCATTTCAGTTATATACATGTTTAAAGGGTTCTTAAAGTAGAAGAACCATTTTTGTACCTTAAGGAAATTAGATGTGTGAGTGTGAAGAATCTTGTAAAGGTTCAACTTAACAATTTAAAGGTTCTTTCAAGCCTCACACCTCCAGGGTTGGGGGTTTGAATCTGTTTGTGGAGTTTGCATGTTCTCCTCGTGGTGGTGTGGGTTTCCGGGTCTCCGGTTTCTCCCACAGTCCAAAGACATGCGTGTCAGGTGAATTGGGGATTCTAAATTGACCGTAGGTGTGAGTGTGTGAGTGAATGGTGTGTGTGCCCTTCGGTAGGCTGGTGCCCCACCCAGTCCCTGCCTCGTGCCCACTGACCCCGGGATAGGCTCCGCGTACCCGAGACCCTAGTGAGGATTAAGTGGTTAAAAAAAAAAGAGTGAGAAACGAGAGGTTCTTTCAAGAAACTTTACGTAAAGGTTATTACGCCCACATCATGAATAACTAAATTCTTCTTGCTTTTTTAAACAGTACTTTTTAATGTAGTACTTTAACTCTGTTAAAGTTTTAAACGTAACAGTCACTCCCCAGTCAGCAGTTTATATATGGAAATCAAGCTGCAAAAACAAGTAATTTCAAATTCACTGTTTTGTGATTACATAATTTCCCCCTAGTATACAACACTTTAGCTCTTCCCATTCACAGTGAAATTATAAGGAATGTTTCAGCCTGGACTGCTTTGTGAAAGAGGCACTATACAGGTCAGCTAATCAGAACCCCTTTGGGCCCTTTACAAGTTAAAAAGCGTCTTCATGCACATACATTTACAACAATTGCTCTTAAAAGTACTATCCATTGTAAGGTTTTTCAGAGAACCAAAATGGTTATTCTATAGCCTTTCTAGACCCCTTTTAGGAAACCTTCATTTTAAGAGTGCACATTGCCCAGAGCATCAGAGCTGGCCCATGGATGCTTTCAACAGTGCTTTCAGTTAGCATGGGCACTCTGGCCGGTCTGCGGCTACACAGCCCCATATACAGCAAGCTCTGATGCACTGTGTGTTCTGTCACCTTTCTATCATAGCCAGCATTATCAGTGAGCCTTGGGAACCCATGACTTTGGCAGTTCACCGGTTGTCCTTCGTTAGACCACTTTTGGTAGGTACCAACCAATGCATATTGGTAACACCCCACAAGACTTGTAATTTTAGAGATGCTCTGACCCATTCGTCTTGCCATCACAATTTGGCCCTTGTCAAAGTCAGTTTATTCCACCTCTTGACAGGTGCCATTATAACGAGATAATCAATGTAATTCACTTCACCTGTCAGTGGTTGTGGCTGTTCAGCGTATGATGTGGCTGATCAGTGTATGTGCTGTTTCACTGGAGTGATGTGAGTGAAGTAGATTAACGAAGCCTTCTGTGCAAAGTTGCCCTACTTCTTCCTAATTCATAAGAACAGGGCAGGCAGGCATACATGTGTGCTAACGGGCACACACCACCACACACCTGACACCAGTGCTGCACACCCCAGCAAGAGCATGTGATTATATGTGCAGATTTCACACTCTTCTCTGTGAGACAGAAAGAGGATGCACAAATGTATGAGATACGAATGTAGAGAACGAGTAAAAAAGGGGGTGCAACCTTAAAGGGGGTATGGAAATTGCACCGTTACCATGGAAACTGGGGAATACCGTCCCCTTTCTCTCTCCTGTTCCAACCATTTCTCCTGCTCTCGGAATGCTCTGTAAATCACAAGATTTCATTCCCCCCCCATCATAAGCATTTGCATACATTTCCATATACAGCTTTGCTTAAACAGGATTAAATGGCTCAGGCTCAGAAAAAAAGAATGGGCAGAGTGCTGATAAAGGAAGCACACGTCTTTTTGCAGTGTGTGCTCTCTTTCTGGAGCCTTCCCTGTGATAATGGCCCCCAAATGAGCAAGGATGACTTTCAGATATGCTGTTATATATCTCCCTCCAGGGCTTTCAATTTCCATCTATGTGCCTCTCACTGTCACTCTCTCTCTACCTTTTCCGAGCTCTCGCTGCCTGTCCCTCTCCCTCTTACTTGCTCTCTTTTTCTACTCTTGCTCCAGTTTGTTGTCTTCCGTTGTTATTCTGGCTGTATTGACAGGCTGAGGATGTATGCGCCTGCATGCTGGTCTGTGTGGGGTACAAGAGACTATTACAGTCAGTTAAACTTTGAATGCTTCATGGTGAGGTCCTAAAAAACCTGCTGAGGCTACAGATACACATAGTGGCAATGTCGCGCAAGACTGATGGAGCGATTACTCCCAAGCCTTCCCTCTCCAGAGGAACTTCAACGGCAAGATAAGACTGGACAACATCCTTATCATAGAGACTCAGAGCTAGCACTGACAGGCTATCCAATTAGGAGCGTTACAAATACCAGAGTTAGAGAGTGAGTCTATTGCACTTGGTTGTGTTTAAACTGTTAGGAGTAGAATTCCCAGGTTTTAAATGGAGAGGCACGTGATTTACAATTGAAAAACTTTGGGGAGACTAGCCATAGTAACAACTGCACTGTCCTCAATGCACAGTCAAGCCCTTTCAGCTCCGAGCACAAAGGCCTATTACAATGAGAAGGCCTCAGATTTGAGGCACAAAGTCTGTAAGTGTGAACCGTTCTGCAATACGTCTTGAAAACGTGTCTAAAAAAACTCTCTCTTACAGATAACAACATGCTAAAATATGCAAGCAAATATATTCAAATAAGCCAGCAATAGCTGCTGTGATAGCTGAGGCAATCAAGTGCCATGACAACCGAATGTGCCAAAGGGCCGTAATTAACCAGCCACTGCGAGCACAATCAGCACATGGAACAAAATGACTGAAAACTTGAAAAGGTTTTAATGACTGTGAGCTGGTTTGACTCATTTTAAAAGCATTGCTTTGCTTGCTTTGCAGTTTACTTTGTTTTCCAGGTTGAATGCAATGTAATATAATATGAACAGCTGCCATGTACATATAATCTAACATACTGAAATATCAATATGTTAAATTCAATATGTTAAACTCTGCAAATAAATGAAATTTTGCACAATTTCATATACCCAATGGAAGATGTGCAGCCCCTGTGAATGGGGCTGTTCAAACTTTTGAAAACAACTGTATCTTGTAGACGCTCACCATTTTACTAGAAACACATGCTATATGGAGCTTCACTTTTTAGATAATTACTGACTGTAGCCCATCTGTTGCCTCACAATTTATCAGCCTCCCTCGAAACCCATCCCCCCCAAAAAATGAGCTGAAGAAAGGTGTACACTTACAAGGTGTATAAATAGGGTGGCCACTGAGTGTACAAAGTGTGTAAAACTGCTAGCAATGCTGGTGTGCCTGATACACTTGTACCAGCACAACATACACTCACGGTACACTACCATGTTGGTGTCACTGCTGTGCTGAGAAAGGGCCACAGCCCAAATAAAATGTGGTGGTTCCTGCCCACTGGCTGTGTAGTAATTCTAGCCACACACCCAGGCCTACACCATACGTGTGTATATATGTGTATATAAAGTCAATGTTGCATTCCACTCAGTATTAGTATCAGGTTATCAGTGTAGCAGCCTAATTTCTGGTATTAGAATCTGTTCATTAGTCTTGTGACTTTAAAAATGCCCCTTAAGTCCAAAATACAGGGTCTGCAACATTCACAGGCACGTGCACACACACAGCAACTTGTCAATCACATGGCTAGAGCTGTCATGCAGAGCCTGTTCTAATCCTATTTGCTGTGTGGCAACTTAAAAGCTAACAAGGATTAATGGGGAAAAGCCAGAATGATTCAATTTGCTTGGAACCTGTCGCACATAAAAAAAATCTCTGTGTAAATCAAAGGGAGGACGCATATAAGCTCACTAAGGCCTGACCTCAGCGTTTTGGTTTTGGAGGAGAGCAGAGGCCCAGCTAGAGAGCTGCTCTACTAAAGACCAGAAGCCACATGTATTTTTCATCAGAGAACGCACATTGTCCTGGCATGACCCACCATCTCTCTGCCACTCTACTTCACTGCCTCCGACACCTCGCATATCTGTTCTCATAACCGCTCATCCTTTTTGACACATGAACAGTACGAATCCGGCACAAATGTAAAAGGGCTTGATCTCCTACACTCTCCAGGATGTTCATCTGTAATGAATATCATGCAGAAGTGGGCTGAGAGGGAAATTAAAGTCATTTTAGCTCATCGTAGATCCATTTAGCAGATTCCTCATGGTTGAACTCGTCTGAGGTTGTCTGCTGCTTATGACCCTTTCTGGTTAACTGAAGTGGATTCATTCAGTATTAAATCAAAAAGATAGGAGAAGCTGTGTGTTGCAGTGACTTTACCAGTAAGGAGTAAGGGGTGAGAAAAAAATACAATATGATAAAATGCACCAAGCGACATTATTCATTAACAGGAGGTTACAGTTGCAACATTGTGGTTAAATATTATTCTGTGAACAGCACAGTGGTTTTTATGATGTTAATGCATTAATACAGAAATCAGTGGATCTGTCTGGTTATACATGTGCATATATCAAATATTTTTATTATGGCTTTGTATTTAGCTCAGCTAAAAAACCCTCTTCAGAAGGAGTTAATAAACTTATTTCCCAATGCTGCTGTTGCATTTAATTTGATATGTAATAACATTATCTAACAAGCCGGACAATTCATTTCTACGTTGTGTAACAAAATACTATTTTGAGCAAGCAAACACATGAAAAGAAATGTACTTCAACCTTCAGTCGGCATTTATTGTTACTATGATGGAACTAAGAAACCACTGCGATGCATCCCAAAAATATTGTGTCATGTTACTTTTATATGCCGACTGAAAACACATCAAAAGACAGAAAGCCCCAATTACACATGTTGACTTATTTTACTGTGACAAATGTCGGCATGCATGCATTCCAGCTACTCTGTCAGCAGATTTAGAGGTCAAAGCTAAAGTCTATTAATGTTTCTCTATATATGTTAGGAAAAATTAAAGATAACTGTCGAAACTGCTAAAAATAGTAAGCAGCAAATTCCTATCCATGTCCTCCATGAGGGGTAAAAGACTTCTGCCAGCCAAAAACACACTTAAAGGTTGATGAACTGATTCTTTTTGTGCACTGCAGAATCAGCCTTTAGTGCTAGACTGGTAATGCACAACGTGGCTTCTGGTTCTCATGCTTGAGATGAAGGGTGAAAACGAGTCCTTGAGGATGCTGGGATTCACATTAATGGAGATGGAGAAGTGCTGGTGAAAAAGTAATACCTCACAAACAAGTGGTAGCTCAGGTGCAGGTGTGTTTCAAAAAAGTGAAAAAGGATTGTTGGGAGGAGTCCTAGTACCCAAAAGCATAGTATTACCTTATTCAAATAATTTGTTGCTAAATATTCAAAAAAATGTTTCTACAAAATGCTGTCACCAAGGTTCAAATATATATATATATATATATATATATATATATATAATGCCCATTTGAACCAAGTATATGTAATTACCCAAGAAAGAGCACTCAGCTTCCAAGTAATGGACAGGACTTCCACAACTTAAGCTGAAGTTCAATAGCACCTTAGCCAATACCAGTTTCAGGGTCTAACATGCTTTAACAATTAAAGCCAAACATTCAGTTATTGTGCTTCATTAATGAAAACAAAGAATTTATTTTGGCATGCTCTTCATGCATCAGATTTACTCCAGTACTTACTGCGCTAGCTGTACCATCAGTGTCTGTTAGCCGCTGATGCAGGTCAAACCAGACTGTCTGTAACAAGAATCAGAACAGAAGAGCCACTGGTCATTTCCACTTTCTCCTCTTTTTCCCTGCTGTCCTTGGCAAATCCGTATTAAGGGATTCTGGGGCTCCTTCACTCTTATTAAGGCAAACGTTATATCTGAAACCATTACTGCACCTTTTATTACCTTGTTAGTTCGTGTCCCTTGTTGAGTCTGAGTTATCAAACTATTTTATTTTTTTTATGTAATCTTCAATATTTTGATCTGACATTTCAAAATAAAAATTTACTTGTGTCTACATCATCTTTTTTCATCACATGAGTAACTTTTGTATACATTTATATATCCCACACATCAGTGCATCAATCAGCCATAACATTAAAACCTCTGACAGGTGAAGTAATTAACACTGATTGTCTCATTACACTGGCACCTATCAAGGGGTGGGATATTATGCAGCAAGTGAACAGTCAGTTCTTGAATTTGATGTGTTGGAAGTGCGAAAAACTGGCAAACATAAGTATCTGAGGGACTTTGACAAGGGCCAAATTATGATGGCTTGATGACTGAGTCAGAGCAATGACACAATGACACAATGACAAGTCTTGTGGGGTGTTCAGTGGTTAGCGGTCCCAGGAAAGACAAATGGTGAGCCAGCAACAAATTCACAGGCAACCAAGGCTCACTGATGCACATGATGCTCCGTGCCGATCCCACGAAGAGATACTGTACCACAAATTGCTGAAAAAGTCCATGCTGGTTATGATAGAAAGGTGTGAGAACACCTTGCTGCATATGGGGCTATATAACCACAAACTGGTCTGAGTGTCCATACTGACCCCTGTCCACCACTAAAAGTGCCAACAATGGGGACATGACCATCAGAACTGGATCATGAATCATGTGGATGGCCAACCCCTGGGAAAGAGATTGCACCAGGATGTACTATGGGAGGAAGGCAAGTGAGTGGAGGCAGTGTGATGCTCTGGGCAATGTTCTGCTGGGAAATCTTGGGTCCTGGCAAAAATTGTTCAGAAATGGTTTGAGGAGCAAGACAAAGAGTTCAAGGTTTTCACTTAGCCTGCAAGTTTCCTGGATCCCAATTCGATCGAGCATCTATGGGATGTGGTGGACAAAGTAGTACAATGCATGGAGGCCTTACCTCGCAATTTACAGGACCTAAAGGATCTTCTTCTAACTTCTTGGTGACGGACACCATAGCGGACCTTCAAAGGTCTTGTGGACACCATGCCTTAATGGATCAAAGTTGTCTAATATAAACAATTAATAGCAATACTGTTCTGGGTGTTTATTGTCATTTCAGCCAAATACACAGTTCACAGTGAAATGAAACAACGTGCCTCCAGGACCATGGTGCAACACAAGAACAGTAACAGAACACCACAAGACTACACCACAAGTGCAGACAGGACAAAACACACAGAGTGCAAATAGAAAGAGAGTGCAAGAAAAACACAAGAGCAACAAAACAATATGACAGTGGTATTTACAGAGGCAACTGGGGTGTGTTGTTTGTTTAAGGTAGAAAAGATCATTGTGTATTTGTACTGTGTTAGGAGGAGGAGGAAGTTCAAGGGCGTGTTTGTTTGTGTGTGTATGGGGGTACTGTTTATGTTCTACGAGTCTATAGTAGCCAGCACCATTTTCAATGCTACGGTGTGCTGGGAAGCCAGCACGAAAGTGGCCGACACAAAGAGACTCAACAAACTGATCAAGACAGCTGGCTCAGTGGTGGGTGAGGAACCTGACAACATGGAAACTGTGGCTGAAAGGAGAACATTGTCTAGACTTCAGTCCATCATGG
>JBBPCZ010000019.1:355180-399271 GCA_037974445.1 Brycinus macrolepidotus | reverse complement strand
TGTGGATTACTAAAGCACTGATGTACGTCGCTCTGGATAAGAGCGTCTGCTAAATGCCGTAAACGTAAACGTAAACAAACAGAATGTTTACCTCACTTTCGCTTGACTTGACTGCTGGACTACTTTTATTATAAGGAGAAAAATTTTTTTTTTTGCAGAACAATTCCTTAAAAATTAGATTTTCCAATCTAGAGATGCACAAGTACAGGATTGTTAAATTAAATAAAAAATGATTTATAAGTGTATTATAATAGTGTGCAGTAATAATTATAATATTCATTTCCAATAGCATTCTGTGGATTAAGTTTTCCACACTTCTACCCTAAACACTGATATTTGAAGCTTTCAAGACATACACACAACTTACTCTTTACTTTGTATGTGGCGAATTTTAGTTTAATTTAGTTTTTTTTATTTTATTAAGGCTAATATTACCAGAAGACATTAGCCTATTTCTATCAAGCCAGCTGTTAAACAAGCCTTTATTATGTGTGATATGCCTACATACTGTCCACTACATCATGATAAAAGGTTTCTACATTGTTTTCTTTATGTGTGGAAAAAGTTACAGCTCTTCCAGTGCTGTCAGCTGTGATGCTGAGGGTGATGATTCAGCTGCTCTGTCTTCACTCACTCCGAGGTTAATGATGCTAGCCGTAATGTAGCTAAACTTGAGGGAGATCAGGGACCTCTGACAGAGCAAGATGGAGCTCTTTTCTGCTTTTTGTCTCGTTCAGCTCCTGTAATCTTGCTCTTTCGCTATCTTGTACAGATGTGGAGATGGAGGAAGAGAGCCTTCCTCTGCTCTGACACCACAGCATGCTCTTATTGAGCTCATTTGTTCAGCGGGTTGTCAGATATAGCAGCTGCTAATGAGAGACTAGAAGAGAACGGCAAACCAGCTCCATAGAGGAGAGGCTCACAGCCAGAGCAGCTCACTGCTGCAGCCTTACTGAGGACACTGCCGCCAATTCGCTGTGGGCATAATTGACCAGAAGTGGGTAGACAAGCCTAAAAACCACATGGTGAAGTAAAGTCTCAGTACTTCAACGGAACAATGAAATAATGACTCAAGTGGAAGCAAAATTAGCTAACGAAAAAGAAACTTAAGTAGAAGGAAGAGTATTAGGTCTAAAAACTCTTCCTTATAGTACAACCCTGACCATACATCTAGTGTCTATGAACATAGGAATTAAAGTTTGTTAACCTTTATTCTTCTCTTATTGACATGCTTTTATCTGAATAGAAATACAAAAGTTTGGAAGTGAGTGCTTTCAGTAACACCAAAGTGGTGCAGCAGCAGAACAGAATTAAATTCAAGTCGAAAAGGCATTTAGAACTACAGGTGATTAAAAATGGAACTGAAAAAAAGAGAGTATTAGTGAAGTCAGGCGCTGAAATTGGACAAAAAGTCCTGACTTGCACTTGACGTTTCAGTTCATCCCAAAGGTATTCAGTTGGGTTGAGGTCATGGCTCTGTGCAAGTAACTGGATTCCTTCATACCAAACTCATACAACAATGTTTTTATGGACCTTGTGCACATGGGAACAGTCATGCTGGAACAGGTAAGGCCCTTCCTCATACTGAAGCATATCACTGTCTAATATGTCTTTGTATGTTGTTGGGTGGTTGCTGAGGGTGGCAATTAAGGAAGGATGGCAAACCCCCCCACCCATCATTCATTTATATATTCCTCATTTTTGTTGGCTAATTGGTTTTATTCAACTTCTTTGGAATGCAAAAGAAAATGTCAAAATTACAATTTTTACAGTATTTTTGTGGGGTTTTTTAACAGATTCTTTTGGGGATTTTTCCAAAGACCTGGTTGCTTGTTTTTCTTGCAACTGTTTTTCGGGCTGCACTGGGAGAGACACAACTCGAGCCATGTCTGAGTAGCTGAATGAAGCTTTATTTCCTATCTGTTTGCCCTGGTTTTGCCTGATTTGTAGCCCATGGCCTTGCTCCAAGATCAGTCAAAATAAAGGAAAGTGGATAGGAAAGGCAGATTTATTAAACTATTCAATTATAGCTGAACATTTTGGCAGTCTAGTGATCCCCCCAGCTCACATCTGTTGCCACAGGCCCCCCACCCTCAGTTGGTGTTGGCAAAATTCTGTTTTGCCTAGGGTGGCAAAATTTCATGCACCGGCACTTGCAGCATTATAATATTAATAAAGTAAAGTGGTCACTTATAGTCACGCGTGAACACACCACAGCACAGCATACAGTGTGAACAATGTGAAATTCTTTCTCTGCATTTAACCCATTCACCAAGTGAAGCAGTGGGCTGCCACCAATGAGGGACGCCCGGGGAGCAGTGTGTGGGGATGGTACCTTGCTCAAGGGTACCTTAGTGGTGTCACTTGCGGTCCAGGGATTCAAACCCACGACCTTTCGATCTCAGGGCGAACTCCCTAACCACTAGGCAACCAGCTGCCCCAAAGCAGTGGGCTGCCACCAATGAGGGGCGCCTGGGGAGCAGTGTGTGGGACGGTATCTTGCTCAAGGGTACCTCAGTGATAACACTAGCAGTGCTGGAACTTGAACCCACAACCTCCCTAATCACTAGGCCACCAGCTGCCACCATTACTAAAGGTCTCCCTAAACCCTAAAAAAACATCTCCAGACCATTATCATTATCCAGACCGATACACTTTCCTGTAGGTAGCTTTGTCCTGGCATTTGCCAAACTCGTCCACCAGACTGAGTGAAAGAGTGAGAAGAGTAAGCAGAGTGCGCATCAGCAGTTTGATACATATATTGTAAAATATAAAAAAAAAAGGTAGTGATGTCAGTGTGTATGCTGCTAAAAATTTCACCTGAAAACTTTTATCATAAGCTCTGCTTAAATGAAACCTCTAAAAGGATGACTATAATTACTTTGATCACCAAAAAAGTGGAAAGGTTATCGATAGAATAAAATTGAAATGAGTCCTTTAAATGGATGCATTGATCAGAATCAATGTTTTATACATAAATTATAAGTAAAATCTTTATGACAGCGTAATGATATTTATCTCTACCACATAATCACACCAGATACAATAGTCTATAAACATGGAATGCCTGCTAACTGACGCTAAGCTTGTGAAAGCATGAATATTTCATGAGCTGTATGAAAATAACACATTTACATTAATAATTACTGCTGGCAGCCTGCTACAGAAGCTGTGAGGGATAGAGGGAGCCGTACCAATCACCAGAGCAAACAACATTTCTCAAAAAGAAGACTGGGCCATTTGATCGGTCACCATTACACACACACACACACACACACACACACACACACACATATATATATATATATACATATATATATTTGATTATTTTGTTCCCGTGGCAACTGTGTAGGGGTGGGATACATAAGGCAGGAAGTAAACAGTCAGTTTGTAAAGTTTATGTATTGGATACAGGAAAAATGGGCAACCATAAGGATCTGAGTGACCATAAGTGGTCTAGGGAAAGACAAATGGTAAACCAGCGATAGGGTGGGTGCCCAGGGACCACTGATGTGCATGGGGAGGACATCACAGAAGAGCTACACAGTGCATCACAGTTTGCTGTGTATGGGGCTGTGTAACTGCAGACCAGTCAGAATGCCCACACTGACCCATGTCCATCATGGACCAGTGAAGAGATGGCAGCAAGGTGCACTATAGGAAGAAGGCAATGTGGCGGAGACAGTGTGATGCTCAGTTGTGTGTATGTATGTATGTATGTACACACACACACACACACACACACACACACACACACACACCCACACACCCACACGCACACACACACACACACACACACACACACACACACACGTCTATTCACATGTCATTTCATTAATGGGGTTTTGATGTGTTCTTGAATAAAATATTTTCAAAATAAAATAGGTGAATTTGTGTTGGGCATTCCTGTAGGTCTGAAAGGCTCAAGATGTTTCAGTTTAGGAAGAGAAATTATACAAAAAAGGGTTGCATTTCTAAATGTGCATTCACTTAATTTTAGGTCTCCAACTAGCTTTATATACGTGGCAGTAATGTCACATTTGTTCTTTGGTGCAATATGACTTGCAGGAATAGAGGAAACACTGTGGTTTTCTAACTGAGACAAGCTGGATCAGATGACACAGTTTCTATTGGAATAACACTGGTGGGTACTGAGAGAGCTATCACCTTCATATCACATTACCCTTGCTTCCAACACAACACACAGCCTCTCTGTCTGATCCTCAATATCCCATTCCCCTCCCCCCCCCTCTCCTTCTCTCTTGGCCTGACCAATCTGAAATTTAAGGGCAATACTGCAGATGAAAAAGTAAAAAAAAAAAAAGTAACTCCCAGTTTTTCTTTTACTTAAGTAGTGTACTTTTAATCAACTGGAGTGTTTCAGTATTCCCCCCCTTCCAATACATTCTCATACTAAGGGTTAAGACTGGATGCTTTTTACATGTCTTTACTGTTAAAATCATAATAGTGTTCAAATTTAACAAGGACGTCATTATCGGATAATTCTAATGATTTATTGACAAGGTCCTAAGGTAAACTCCAAGCATTTGTCAACTTGAAAAAGCATCCCTTAGTTGTATTAAAAGCTAGAAGTTGTACACTATAGAATATGCAGACAGTGGGAGAGAGAACTGTGCTGCATTCCTTTTCCCCCTCATACTTCCTTCAGTGAGCTCCAGCCCTTTCTCTGGGGTAAAACATCAGAACCAAACAGCGCTGTCTTTGCAGGAGATGAAGAAAGAACAAGCACAGCTGACGAAAAAGACAGGCAGGAGACAAAGAGGGAGGGAGAAGAGAGAAACAGAAAGAAGTACTAGAGGAAGGAAGGGAGGAAATAAGAGTAGAGCACTAAACGGGAGGGCAAAATAATAGCTTTACTAAATCACTGAAATTGTGCTTGTTTGTAGTCGTTTAAATTGCAGTTAAACAGAAATGTTTTTTCATCAGAACGGACGTGTGCCGGGTCCCAGAGGCCACTGCAGCAGGGCCTGCACTGCCAATGAGCAAACACACACACACACACACACACACACACACACACACACACAGCACTGCACCCTAAATGGGTCATAAATATTTAAGGGGTAAAGTCAGTTTGTATTCGGATGGATATTTTACAGCCCTGGAGCACAACGGTCTTTAAGAACCTCTAACCTACAGTAATAACGTGTAGCTCCACATGATCTACAGCTCAAACAGCACACACTGTCAAGTGCAGAGAGAAAGAGTGAGATAGAGCAAGAGACTGAAATAGAGAGAGAGAGAGAGAGAGAGAGAGGAAGGGGGGAGGAGCTGGTAAAGTAAAATTAAAGAGAAATAAAAGACTTTTTGTGTGACCTATAAATCAAACGTTCCACTCTGAAACGTAAAGGTAGAGATGCTCGTTTTGTGTGCTGTAGTGTGGCTGAAGCTTGGCGGTGTGTGGTGCTGTGCTGTCAGACTGAGCGCTAATGAGCAGCACACACCAAACAGAATCCACAAGCACAGCTTTGAAATGAACAGTTATATTTAGCAGAGTGGCAGAAACTGCTATGTTAACATGCATGTGTGGCTGTGCTAGGCTTGGGCAAGAAATTCTTTCTAACCTCACATAAGTTTGAACAGACAAAAAAACAGTAAAGCCAGATTTTTTCAAAGCTAAAACAAAAACTATTACAATGATTTTTATTCAACATTTTACCTCCTGCACTACACACAGGCCAAATTATGCTCCATTTGTTATGAAAATCCAGTTGATCCGTTTTTCTAGAAGGACTGACGATACATAGAACATGCTCAGAAAAACATGCAGTGACCTAAATGATCACAATAGTGAAAGTGATCGTTTTGACTATTATTGAACAGGCTAAAGAGGGCAAACAAATGACGCAGACACAGACGGGCTACAATCTGCAATTACAGAGCTACAAAATAGTTTCCAGCCCTAGGCTGTACATACAGCCTGTACATGTGCATAGTTACACTCCTACACACACTATGCTTTGTTCCCATGGATAAGGGGGAGGATAATATTTCTGTCCTCAGAGACTTCTATTAGCACGGGCTTATCAGAGGCCCACTCCTGTTTGGACTGTAAATTCTAATATCAGACACCAGCGTTGTCCACTGGGGCTGTCAACTAAACTTGTTGACTTTCATTATCGAACAAAGAAAGCAAAGCACAAAACATGCAGCCTTGAAGAATATTGACCTCCAGAGATTTAGGTGAAGGCAGCAGTGAATTAGTGCACACACTGCCATAAAGAAATGTGTGTGTGTGTGTGTGTGTGTGTGTGTGTGTGTGTGCCCACATATTAGACAGCTCCATATTAGACACTAACCTTCTTGGTAAAGTCCATGGCTTTGAGGATTGAAAGGTTGAGTGTCTCCAGAGATGCCAGCACACCTTCATACTCCCCCATGTGTTTGGCAAAGTAGTCTGGAGCAGAGGGAAGGGAAGAGGCAATTAAACATATCACACAGGGAAATATACACACAGACACACAGACACACATACACACACACACACAAACTATGAGCAAACACAAACCATAAGCATAATCTTGCTGAATTGATTAAACCCTTAAACCCAAAGAGGAGGTCTGAAGGTTCGCACAGTTTCTCACTCTCATTAAAATAAAAAGCCACTGAAGACCAGTGATTTTACCACAGTGACCATGTGAAGCAAAAAGAATATTAAAAGAACCTTAACTGTGGTAAAACCATAACACATGACCAACAGCTTCTTGCTTTAATAGAAAGGTGACAAGATAAAATATGATAAGATGCCAGGGCTGTAAAAGTTAACAGTTTAATAATGGCTTGATTCAATCAATTATTAATGATGATTTTAATGCAATTAACACATTTCCTAGCTTGATGCTTCAAATTATTCATAGTACTGCAGGCTGAAGATCAGCTGCTTGCTCGCATTATGCTGCTGTGATATGATCCACAGACCTCATGATGTATAACACCACTACTATTTAGAATGGTGTTTTCCCTATTTTGCCTGTCACTGTGAATCACAGGGCTACCCATGTAAAGCTTGAACTGGAGTTTCACTTCACAGATTAGATTCATAGTTCTGAATAATAACCCTTAACATTAATGACTGAACTATGAAGAGTACAATGAGTACAACTGATTGGTATATTAGCGGAACTCCATTCCCAAGAGTTCTAAACAGCCCCAAATATTACCAGCTGTTTTTATGTAAGCAAAAATATTCACAACATTTTATCCTGCTGTCACTCTCACACATGGGAGAACAGGATGCAGTTGGATGCAATAATGATGAAATTCATCACCATATTCATGCAAAAATCTGTATGTCCGCATGCGCGCACAAACACACACACACACACACACACACACACTTCTTCTGATACTCACCACAGAGTTCCTTAGTGTCAACATTACTAACACATCACAGGAAAAGTGGGCAGCATATGGAGGAATAGAAAAGGAGAGGCAGGAGAAGAGAGGGATAAGAAATGGGAAAATTCAAACATGCAGATACATCACACCAAATTCTTTATCACAGGGATAAAGACCATTCATTAGATCTGCGCCCATACACACACACACACAGACCTCCGTGTTAACGCATTCCCACCGATTACTGAAGTGCTGCATGGGCACAAAGAGTGATCCGGGTGATCACACTTCATTAATTTGTCCAAGTGATAAACAGTAAAGAAAAGCCAGTTGAGTGTTATGTGAATTGATCTGAGCAAGGAAGTGCACAAAAGTTTCTTCAGTGAAGTGCACACAGTCAATAAATCAACCTGCTTCTGAAGAGCAATGGCCTACTATGTAAATCACAGCAAATCAATTACCTAGCCAAAGAACAGCACAGAAAAAGTGACTCATTGGTGGCAGAGGTGATGGATGATGGTATGTTTCTTGTGTGCATACGCTGTATATCTGTAGGATGAACTATCCCACCCATAAAAGTTGATTAAAATGTGGTACCTGAAAGAATGACCAAATATCACATAAGGAAGCTACAGAAAACTACAACCATCTTCTACCAGCGCCCTAAGGCTGTGTCTGAAAAAGGTGAATGAACCACACTGATTTTGAAGGCTAGAGCTGATCATTTGCTGGTTCTGACCACACTTTCAACCTTCAGAGGAGACGGTATGATTGTAGGAGGAGGGAGAAGTTAGAGAGCTTCAAAACTTTTGTTTCAAAGAGTCCATCTCATGGAAAACCAAATTTCTCTTGATTTTTTAAAAAATAAAATAAGCTGATGTAATTCATAAGTTAAAAAATTAATAAATACATAAATCTACCCACATTAAAGTTGCGTTTGAGAGAAAAGCTGTCATTTCAAGTATTTCATGTATCATTCAGTGTTGTCAGTTCCGCCTTAACTGCGGAAATTTAACCACTATGATGCAGAGCTCACAAGCTGGCAGTTACAAACAGTACTGAAGCCTCAAGCCCCCAAAATGTATGTGACAGTCTTTTTGGCAAAAATAAGGCCCGGTGTATAGAAATATGATCAGATTTAAATTGCTAATGCAAGCTCTAGTTAGAATTCTGGATCTCCAGACTGTCGATTCCACAACTGTAAATTGTGTATTCAGCCCATATTAAAAAATAACTAAAAATAATCAAACGAAACCATGGTGAAATCTGAGATTTCATGATACTTTAAATTCAAATCAAATCACTTTTAGGCAAGAGATTTACACATTTAGTAGTAACTGATGCTGCCTTGAAATAAACAGTGCACACCGTTTAAACTTCCTTTGAATTTCTATTAAAGACAATCCAAGAAATGACAGACACATGCATTTCCAGATTTGGCTTTAGAAGTGATGCTTTTCCGGAATTGGCTTTTTTTTTTTTTAAGCTCAAGATGTCATGGACATGCTAATTTGCTGTTGTTTTCTCCTGCTTCAAACACATGTGGCCGTCACATAACGAGCTTGATGTGGTAAACAGTATGTCTGAGGACCTAGCAGGACAAAAGAGGCTGAGGGTGGGAGAGAGAGACAGAGAGAGAGAAGGAGGAGGAGGAGAGAGAAGATCATGAAAAGAGCACAGCTAATGAAGACTTTAGAGGACAGCAATTCACCTGGCCTGTCTCCTGTCCATCCTCATACTCTTTCATCTCTGCCTGTTTCTCTCTCTTTTTCTCTCTCTCCATCCTCTTTTTGATCTTGAGATTCTTTCTTCTTTCTTTAAAATAAGAGGTTTCATCACCAACAAGGAGCAAAGGACACCTCCTCTGCCTCCGCACAAGAAAGGAGCATCAGAAAATAAATGACATTTGCAGATGGCAGATGGAGACTGACAGTGACCCAGGCTAATAAACCTAGGGCCTTCATGGCCCTCTTTTTCTGAGGAACCTGGTGGCCCCCTCTTTTTTCCAGGGCTCTTAAAGTTGATCTTTCTCAGCCTGACACACAGTCTCCCGGCAGCCTACAAAGGAGGGGTGCAGAGACACAGGCTTTGTTCCTGGACTGGAGGAAAAGTGTCAAGGGCCCAGTCCCAATCCTTCAGATTTCTATCCTCTCCTGTTCCACGTTAGCAGTGAGTTGGACAAAGAAGCTGCATCTTGTCTGTACTCTGACCCTGTGATTCTGATATTAATAATAATTAGGGATGAAAATCTCTGACCTCACAATGATTTAATTGCAGTTCTTTAGGACATGATTCAATGCATTATAAAAACTTTCATTTTTAAAATGTACTAACGTGTTTGAAGAAATTATTTACACACCAGTGGAATATATACAAGAAAAACAACACAACTAGTTATTTTTTATGCTTTTAAAAGTAGTATATCGTATAGTATAGTTTTGTAATATAGTATATTTAATGATTTATATTTTATTATAAAAGCAAAAAGCCACAAGAGGCCATGCACTACAGGAAATCTTACGCTGGATAAGGGTTGTTGACAGATACAACATAAAGCATAAAATCAAACAGGCTAGTGTGGCTTATTGTTCATATAAAACTGTGACAAATGAAATACGGTACAATACACAATACACAAATAAGAATAATTTCTTATTAGGAATGACAATAAACATTCTCTCCCCCAAACAACGGGCAAGATTCATGAACTCAGCGGTAACCATTCTAAGCATAAAAATTTGCAGCAAAGTATTTTAAGTCATTTTCAAAAGATGTATGTTTACACAGGCCTCAGTAAAAGTCAATCAAAGGTGACATGTTAACTTGTGTTTTTACATATACTAGTCATAAGTAGAGCATTTTGTTTGTTCAGACAATTTAGGTACAAACATTATTCAAAGGGTTGAAATTGACGAGCGTTTACTCTGAAAATGAGTAAGTTTGTGTGACAGGCTTTGGTTGGACAGGCAGTCCAATCTGCCATTTCTCCAAACATCTGATATGTGACTGCTGATCTTACATCTAGCAGATTGTTTCTCTGCTGATTTGGAGCGTATTTGCGTACGACACAGTTTTGGCATGTATCCATGCAGATAAGAAGAAAATGAAAGAGGAAGAGAAGAAAAACAAATCTGAAGAAATCTTTCCTTTGAGGCGCTTCCCTCTCGTGTCTAAACTCAGACATTGTGAGAGCTTATAAAGTGGAGGAGATATCAATAAAGCGAGAGAGAGATTCAGGAGAAAACATAGCCGAGACAGTCACAGAAACATCTCCATGTGTTGAAAAACAAAGCCACACAGGGGGAGAAGGAGGAAGACGCAGAGCGAACTGCATCGTGCAGTGATCTCTTCCTCGTTCTCCATTTGATTCCCTTCTACTCCTGTCTCCGTCTTTCCCGTCCTCCTCCTCTTCTTCTTCTCCCTGCTTGTCAACACTGTTCCCCTCAGCCCTCACCCACACTGCTTGCTCGCTCTCTCTCTCGCTCTCTCTCTCTTTACTCCTCTGCCTCTCCCTTTCCTTTTGCCTTGTCTCTCTTTCTTCATGGGTTGGTCAGTGGTTTTCTCTGGCGGTTCATTATTCAGAAACGTAGGCTTGGAGAGAAGAGAGAGACGCACAACAGAGGCAAGACAGTGAGGAGCGGGCAGAGAGGCAATAAAAGACAGGGGGGTTGAAAGAGAGATAGGTAGAAAAACAGACTGGGAAAGGAGGGGACATGTAGGGAAGTGACAGAGAGAGAGTCAGAGAGAGACAAAGAGAGAGAGAGAGAGAGAGAAAGGGGGTAGAAATCGAGACAGAGAAAGGAGAAAAGCAGGAGAGAATTCCCTTTCTGCCTGTAAACTCCTTTCTTCTTGCTCTTACTACACCTTACTCCATCCTTCGTCCCCCTGAAGGTGAGAAACACGGTGAGCTACACTGACACACTGCTCTGCTCCATGGTCATGGGTGAGCCCTTAGTGCCCAAGACCCTCACCTGGTGTTATCAGAGTCAATGGTGTGGAACAGCTTCTCCAGCTCCTCCTCGTTCAGTGTCCCGTCAGAGAAGAACGCCTGGAACTCATCCAGGGAAAGCTTTCCGTCATCTGTAAGGGGGAAAAGAGAGAGAGAAAGAGAGAGGGAGATGTCTTATGCCTTATGATGTTCCATTGTTCTTGAAGGCATTTTTGTATTATACATGGAGGAAATATGATGAGGTCACAGTGTAGAGCCTACAAATAAGTGAATGGTAGGAGCTGTACAGACTGGTATCCCTGCCTCAGTGAGATGACAACAAAAACACATCAAACACACATGGAATAAAGTGCAACCATGCGAGGATATCTCATCTACTTACTAATTATCAATAACACATCTTAGGAATAACCTCCAAAGAAGGGTAGTGTGAACATTCTTCCGTTTGTTTTCCATCAGACTACTGGTGCAACAGAAGCGCAGATACAGAGCCAGTTACAGTGGTGAATGGTGGGAAACTTCTGATGTGTGGTGATGTTAGGGTGTGTGCATGTGGTCTGAGAGTTTCGCTGTGTCCCAAACCGCATACCTCTGCATTAAATAGCACGTAAAAATAGTACATAGAGCTTTTAAGGAACTGAAACACAACAAAAATCTTCTGTGACGCATATCTTCCTCCAAAACGCTTCTGTTACTATTCACCAGCAGCAAACTATAAACAAAATACTTTTCACATTCAACACATTTTTATTTTTAGTAATTACTACTTTTTTTTTCATGGCTAATCGTGCAACTTCTAGTGCAGGTATCCCCAAATCCGGCCCTGGAAGGCCAATGTCTAGAACGGTTTGGTAGTTCCCCTCCTCAAAGACAATCACTAAACCTGGCAATTAACAGGTGAGCTGAACCAGGTGTGTTTAAGCAGGGAAATCACCAAACTGTGTTGGAGACCCCTAAACTGTATAGTGTATTGCAATTGCATAGTAACATGTAGATGTCATCCCACCATGCCATTATCTTTTTTAAGTATAAAAACAAAGTTTAGATTTTTTCATTATTTCAAAATTTATTTTACCAATTATTTGACTTACCCTGTTGTTCCCTCTAAGTTTATTATTGCTAGTTTGAGTCACAGATCATTATGTGCCCCTGAACTGTAAAGACTGCCAGTAACTGTAAGGTTATAACAAATGTTGAGTTTCGAGACATAATGTTTTTTACGCCTACATGCATGCCACCTGAAGGACAGTTTATTTGATATGTGATGCTAAATTAGTGGCTTTATTTGATACTAACTCATAAATGTACAAATTGTGTCTTACAGCCATAATGTGCTTTGACTAATTCTTACTTATAACTGACTTTTTTAAAACGTTTTGGCACAACTGTCATTATTTCCTGCTATTGTACAATTGCAATGCTCATAGGCCTTCCAATACCTCTGTGCAACTGCCTTAACTCTCAACTCATATAGTATACACACCCAAGCATGCAGAAATGTTACACACACATGTTGATTGACGCTGTCAGAACAAAACCTTGTTTTTCATTTATTTATTTGTTTGTTTATTTATTTATTTATTTTCCACATAATACTCTATTGTAAGATGAGAAGACTTTTTGCTTCTCTTGTAATGTTATTTTGCAGATGGGTGCACATGGACTCTGGGAATGAGAGGGGCTTTTTCTGTCAGTATTTGTTAAAGAGCTTTCACCAGACTATCAGCTATTTATTCTGTACGTATTTTACTAGTAGGAATGTATTACTCTACCCAGTCTTCTGCATGTAAGTACAATTTTCAGGATGAAAGGCCTCTGCCTGTGTCACAGTTAACACAAAAATAAACTTTACTTGCCCTCGGTCAGGTCCCTCTCTGTAATTGGTGGCCAGTTTCTGGGAGATGATTAAATGCAATGTGTCGTCTTGATAGCATTGTGGGCTAAGCAACTGATTTTAGGAAGCAAGTCAAGGGGGTGTGTGAGAGAGAGAGAGAGAGAGAGAGAAAGAGAGAGAGAAAGATAGAGAGAGAGAGAGTGTCTTTCCCATTTTACATGTAGGGTTGGGGGACACTGGGGAAAGCAGGCATTAATTAAGCAATGTGACCCACTTTGTGGTTCCGTTTTCCACTACGGAGTGTCTCACACACTGGAAACACAGCCACCGCCTATCCCCACTCATCCCCCACTTTCACTACTGTAGCATCCTGGCACAAATACACCTCTGTAAGAGTGTAGTGCTGTTCAAATAGGAGGACATGCAGTTGTTCTGCTCAAATCCTTGACAGTCCTTATTAGAGTTAGCCCACACTTACGCCTTCACCGGGACAGATGAAGGCTAGAAGAATGGATAGTCTCTGGAGCTGAGGCCAACTTCTCTAACCTAGTTCTGTGAGCTTCATCTCATTCCAGTCTGAATACTGTGGGTAACTGGTGAGGTTGTTGGAGGCTGCCTGTGTTTCTTATAATGTCAGTGGATGAATGTCACAAATTTACTGAGATCTCTTTCAGAGTACAGACAGATAACAGTAGTCAAGCTACAAAAATGCCACTGTCTATAACAATGGTGACCAAGTCCAGTTCCAGTTCCTGAGGGCCAGAGTCCAGCACAGTTTTCCTTGCACAAACACACCTATGACAAATCTGTGCCTTACTACTGTTCAGCTCTGACTTTGTCAGCACCTGGAAATTCTTAACCAGGCTCCTACATGACGAGCCAGTTTGAATCAATGAGTATTATGAGCTCACAAGTTTTGATGACTATCAGTAACTGCTGGGTCATTTCTGGAAGATGCTTTTGCCAACATCCTCTGCAATAAATACAACACATGTTTGAAATGTGTAATGTTAGTACACTGAAATCAGGTAAATGTTTAGATGAAAGTGAAAAAAAAATCCATGCAATCCATGGCCTTCTGACGCTAGGAGGATGTTTCAGCACTCAAGATTTTGACCATTGCACAAATTAAATTTAAATGCATTGCTTTGAACTGATCCCTGAATCATTTAACTTAAGATAAATGCTTATGACATTTTCTGAAAGTGGCCACTGGCCTGACCAGTCATTTCCCCTTAATGGATCTGAGTCCTGACTGTTGAGGTTTCTTAAATGTGTATGTGTGTGGGTGCGTCTGTGTGTGTGTGTTTGTGTGGTCTGTGTTGTGACTGGGATTTATATAGACACAGGCACAACCCCTTTGGTGCAGTTTCTTTCTTGTGTGAGTGTGTGTGTGTGTGTGTGTGTGTGTGTGTGTGTGTGTGAGTGTGTGTGTAGGCAGTGGACTGCAGGGACCACAGAGCCAGCACAGACCTTGCTGCTTCCTACAAAAAGGAGGCAATTAGCACTTTCCACTGTCTGCTGCAGTCTTTCCTCTCAGAGCCTTCCAGCACAAGTAACACTCCGAGTGTTTCCTTTCTCATCTCGCTCATTTTCAACTCGTCATATTTTCAGGGGGTAAGGGAGGAAAAGTATGGTGGCTGGTTGCTATGACGACCAAGCGAAAAAGGAGCTGACCTTCTTCGGAATGTCTCAATCTTCTGCTCTATCGCTCTTTCCACTCATCTCTACCTCTTTATTTAGTTCCCTTCTGCTGTTTTTTCCTACTTTACTTCCCATTTTCTTCGCTTCAAATGAATGAATATACTTTTCTAAAAGAGAGATGCTTTCTGCATCACTGGTAGTAGAGCTGACAAACGCACTGTCTATAAATAGCTACTGCGATATTGGCTTTGCAGTACTGATATCGCAGAAGGCTGAAAATTGCAAATGAGTTTCTAACCAATAAAAGTGCTTTTTTTTGGTGCTGGTCAATCAAAAATAATATTTTGGTCAGAAAAACGCAGGCCACTCTTAACTAAGCCATTTTACTGACGGACCACTGTGGGTTTTTTTTCCAACATGAATTGGAAATCATAATGCATTTTTTCCACATTGTGACATGTTTCTGAAACAAGGTATTAGACCCATGGAGGGTCTGAGCTTTTTCAGGTTCACTTTAATACACAACAAGACATACTGTAACCAGCATATGAAGCAATAGAATCACAATACCAGTATTTTGTCCATATCATGTAGCATTAGTTGTCAGTATATTTACTCACCATCAGAAAAGGAAAGGAAAAGGTTCATCTCTCATTCACAAACGGATTTGACCAGAATTTTCAATAATATCTTTTAACACAGAGTTGTCACTAGGGGGGTTAATTAGTTCTCATTGTTGACTAATGATGATGGCTAAAGGGAGCTTGCGAATTAAAGTCACAGTCACTCTCTTAACCAGTCAGTATCTGTACCTGACACACTCACACATACATGCACAATGCCCAGGCATCCAGACAACGGCTTAAGCAGTAATGAAAGCCATTGGTATACCCTTTCCTCTGGCCTGTCCCAAAGCCACAGTTCAGAATGCAGTGATGGATGACCAACCAAAATGGCTCTCACAGTTTTGTCCCCTCCAGCCCTGCTGCATTAATCAGCACTGCAGAACTAAGACTTAGGCTGTCTGCAGGGCATCATGTCCATTTAAAGCAATTAAGTACTAATTAACTAAAATAAAATGGGAAAAAATGTATTTCATAACTCACTAATATTTTCTTTGTCTTTATCTATATTTGATGGGACTAAATATGCTCCCACTCACTGTGTTTAGCATTCAGTCTTGACTACACACATTGTGTGTTCGTTTGTCTGCTTCATATGACTATTTTGGTAGTATTCATACTTCTATGTATTCAGTATTCAGTAATCACTTTTAAAATACACTGATTACAAATAAGCCTGGAAGATCAATTCAGATTTTTAAATTTGAACATTTTTGTCTTAAGGTCAAGATTTTATTTGACTTCTGATATTTTTACACTTAAAAATGTCCTGATTCTACAGAACTCTAATTATATCAAGCAGACTGGTTCAGCTCAGACTGCTTTGGCCACGCTAGTCCTCTAACAAAATAAGCCCTGGAAACTGCAACCCCTAGAGTGTATAAGTGACTTCAGGGAAAAAAAAAAAGCCTAGTAATTTGAGTTTTGGAGCATGCCCCCTCCACTCTACCCTGAAGGGATGCATCCAGATGCCTCAATCTGAGTGGTTTTCATGAAAGACGGAAATTAAAATGTTACAGGAAGACACAGATGGACAGTTGTACTAAAGATAAATGCACCGATCAATAATTTCTATGGTTGATTCTAATTCCAGTTTCTTCACAGACCTTCTTTTTGGGCAATTTGTATTACTATTTTTTTTTATTTTTTATCCCAAATCCCACACTGCGTGGGCTAAACAAACAGATGAAATACACTAGCACTTCTCCAATACTTTCTATTAGCCAGCATTGCAATAAATAACATTTACTCTTTATCTTTACTTTTTAAGTAACATGAATCAAAACGTAACAAAAATACACTGAAAGTAAGAAGCGACTGCTAATGAACAAGGTTATTGTATTACAGCAGTGTGTACAGGTATAGCAGCTGCATTCAAATGAAGTGAGAGTGCTCTTACCAGCCTCACATTACTTCATTTACATCATTAAATTACAATGAAGATCAGTCAAAATCTAAATAATAAACTGGCTGATTGCCAACTGTGTGCATGAAGCAAATTTATGTCAATTCTGATCTTGGCCAATTCCAATCATGCATCAGTGTGCCTTTTAAACCATGTGACTCTGGCACACAGAAAGTGTTTCTGTGGACTGTTTGTATAATAAGCTACAAATCAAACATTGATTTTACATGTTGTGGTGCATCCAGGCACATTTTGCGTTGTTCTTGAGCCGAGCTACATCCGGCCCACAGCAGTGTTAAGGTATAATGTTTTAAATGTTGAAAAACTGTTTCAATTGCTCATTTTTCTATACTACACGGAAATCTTTACCCCTTAGTTTTTTACACTCCTAATGTTTACTGCATGTGACTGACTACCTGACTGACTGCCAATCTAGCCACTTCTTTGATTTGTTTGGTGCTGTGTTCTTCACTCTGAACCCTAGGGGGGCCACAGCGCTGTTTCCCCTGCTACGACCCACTTGATTCAGCTCATGAATGGGTCGGTAATTAGCCTGTGAATGGATGCAGGTGTTGAAGTGAGAAAAAACACTTGCTGTGGTTCTCAATGATGAGAGATTGTCTTTGCATTTCACTACTCCTCTCCCTGCAGTACACACAGCTGCCTCATCCCTCTACACACAAAGCCACCCCCCGCTGTTGCAGATAAGAAACGAGTGGTGCCATGGGCGGTTAGTGATTTGGAGTCTAGTGCAGGGACAGCGTTTGCCTGGTGTGGTAATTGACATACGTGGGGGAAAAAAAGGAAAAAACATGAACCAGATGGCCATCAAAGAGGATCTAGGATCAGATTTACCACACTCAAACTTTCTCATGCAGCTTTCTGAAGTGATGCCAGCAGTGAAGTCTTAAATAAAGAGAATACAGATTTTTCTTGACATTTTTAAAACAAAAAAACAAAAAAAGACAACAGCATGAAAAATATACTTAGCCGTTTTTTAGGTGCACCTACCTTGCACCTTCATTGGTCATTTTATCATCAGGTACATCTACCATGTAGGTGTCCTTTACAGGTACATAATTACCAACTATGAGTGTTGGAATTCACAACAGGAACCACCATAAAATCACCACATAAAACAAGATGTTATTTGGATCATGGATCATTCTTGCTACAACAGCAACACTAACATTTTAGGTTGAGAATGTGGGTTGAGAACGGTCCATGTACCAAAATATGCAGCCAACAGTGTCCCACTGATGGAAGCCAATGGATAAACAACAAAAAGTGTGCACTGGTAAGGTAGGTGTTTCTAATAAAGTGTCCAGTAAGTGTACTGCAATGGAAGTGACACTTTTACTCCAGTTACATTAACTTATGGCATATTATTTCTGTTCTTTCACATTGCAAAGGTATTTCACATGAAGCTGCCAGTTCCTAGCTTTCCCTTTGGTATATTTAGCTTTCATTGTAGATTATAAATTACTGCAACTGATGCAAATGCAACTGATGTTTACGAGCAGAAAAGGACTGCACTGTGGGGGCCATGGGGTCATTATTATTTAGTTAGGACCCTACATATTTCCATAACATTTGTCTATGTACAGTGAGTCACTAAGAAATGCTGAACAGCTGGTGACTTGAAAACATGCTGTGTCAAACCTCACATGCTGGGGAAGAAAATGTGCACAGACTTCTTTTTCCCAGAAGACTAAACTGAGTGAAAAAAACATCAGATGATTACAAAAACCCAAGACATCTAATTGCACAGCATTTAAACTGAAATGTACATTCATCTAACTAAATGGAAAAAAAACATGAAATGAAAGCTGTATGGAAAATTTCTACTTTCCCAGATCCACTGTTTGTTAAAGCTTTCTTTTTCTCCATTAAATGACCTTCTTTCATTTGAGTCAAACGTTTAATTTTTTCTTTATAGCTGCTGCAACTGCATATTTGTCCCTATGGTAATCAACACAAGCAGTACAAAAACAACACTTGCACGCACGCACGCACACACCTGATATCACTCTCTATAATCCCCACGTCTAAACATAAACTCCTAATAATGCCAGAATAACATGATGACTGTAAACAAAATGTATCCCTGCTCTCAAAAGTCTGTGCATAATTGTAAAAATGTATGAGAAATTAATGAAAATCAAATACTGAGCTAACCAGTCCCAGCTGCTCTCGCTGGACCAGGAGCGCAAGAGCCACGCGAGAGAGGAGTTTCTGATTAAACGCAAGACTGCATCAGCAACCCCGGCATAGTCAATTAATGCATGTTATAACCAA
The DNA here is from genome assembly GCA_037974445.1 of Brycinus macrolepidotus. Taxonomy (NCBI): domain Eukaryota; kingdom Metazoa; phylum Chordata; class Actinopteri; order Characiformes; family Alestidae; genus Brycinus; species Brycinus macrolepidotus. Next base: position 380,159 of record JBBPCZ010000019.1, on the reverse strand, counting down.
TCTGATTAAATTAAAGTTCACTCAAATGATTCAGCACGCCCAGCTGGGGCTTTACCGTCCCACCGGAATCCTGAGCGGCATCAGCAAGTGCGAGAGACTCTGTATGTGTTTATGCTGCTTCAAGAAGCGCTAGCAGTGTATTTTATACACTAAAAAGTTGTCTAGTTCACTCAAATGCGAACATTTCCACATGAATAAAAATGACAAACACAATTTCTACCAAAAGTAAGTAAACTGAAAGACAAAACTGTGTTCATTTAATATTTAATTCATGTGTACTTGATGCAATTCAATTGATATTTTTTCAATGTAGCAGGAGGAAATAATATTCTTGTATTTAATGCATGTTAATGTAACTAGATTGTATTCATGACCATTTTTAACCATTTTTATTGGTCCATCGTGATTATAAGAGAACTGCATTTCAGAAACACATTTCACGTTATTCATCATTGTATCTATCATCCCAGTAATTGTAAAATGTCACTGCTGTTACACCATATTTCCCTTAAAAGTTTTACTGGCTGGCAGAACTGGCCTTCTCTACTGCTAATACTACATTTCTGTGTTACTGAGCAAGTATTTTTTAACTGATCTGTGAGGGCCATATTCAGGCATTAGTTAAACAGACATCTAGCAGGCTAACAGGCTCCAGAAAAGGTCAGAGACAAACAGAGTTTAAGTATGTAACAGTCAACAACTAAACTGTATCAACATGGTAAAGACAATGTTGCTTGAATGTCATTGACCAAGCTTCAGATGGCATTGTTTAAGTGACAGAGCTGCTCTAAAATGTGAATAAACACCACTCTTAGGTAGATGCTAATATGACTGAGAAACAGAAATCAGCATTATGTTAGCAGTGCATATGGAACAGCAAAAACGTACCTTTGGTGTAGGACACACTGTTCATGGTTACAGTGGTAGTTTGTGCTTTCTGAGTGAGGAGTACAAAAAAGTTGTATAAAGCCTTAAGAAAACATGCAGAATGGGACAGGCGGTGGTTGCTTAAAACTTGGTTATATGGTAGTTCCTTGTGCCACCATTGTCACTCCTTTCTGTGAAATGTATTCTGGGAAACTAACCAATTCCACATAAGTCACTTCCCTAAAAATTCCTGGATAAAACCCACAAATCAACTTTTGGTTATTTAATCTGTATTTGGCTGGAGGAGAATGTTGAATTATAACCGTACTTGGGCCATGACTGATGATGTTTCCCAAGTCCCTGAAAATGTGAGTACAGAGAAGCACATATTGACAAACACTTAGGATTTTGGCATAAAACATTTTTGTGTAATGATATGCACAGCTGCACATGTTTATGCTTTATTATTTGATGTCTGAATCTGGTTCTCAGCATAAACATAAAAAAGTCAAACATCTATGGTCTCACTAAGCCAGGGCTTGCTTATCCCAGTTCTCCTCTACACTACACACCTTACTCCAGCCCACGAGGAGCTTGTTAATTAGTTAATGATCTGATTCAAGTGTGCCGAACAACGCACAAAAGTGTGCATAATGTGGGGTCGCACTGAACTATGCTCTACTAAAGCCATTGCTGACCTGGTCCCTTATCTCTCTCTTTCACTGGGACAATGAGTGCAGTGGTCTTTAGCATAATAAATCCACACTCAGAAACTGACACTCTTCACAGTTGTTTTTAAAAAGTGCTCAGGTAAGTACAGTAAATGAAATAAAGAATAAAATAGCCTTCCTTTAAATATGCTGTTTCCTTCTGGTTTTCTTATGACAATAATGAAATACCAATCTGCTTCTCATCACTGGGACACATAACACCTGTGTTTACGTTTGCTAGAAGGAAAAGATGGCAGAGTCAGAGGTCAAATTAGAAAACTATATGTTAATACTAAACACAGTGGTGTACAGTGGTAAACACTTAGCCTGAAGGATCATCAATGCCTTTCATTCGCTGAGCAGGGAGCAAGTTGCATGTGTGAAACTTTTGAAACCTTTGCAATCCTGCAGTCAAGGGCGAGCGGCCTGCCAAATGGCTAATGCAAGTCCAGACCATCTTCTCCCAACAGAATACCAATATCCCACCTTTAATGTGAGCTCCTGTGTCCTGAATATATACTAGAGATAAATGCAGTCCACTAATTCTTGGTAGTGAAGATTAATGGCAGTGAGGGTCAGCAAGAATCTAAAACACTGTCTGCAAATTTAACTGTTTTTCAGTAGAGAAGAATCAACATCCAGATGTCCAACTGAAAATGTCTTTTAAGACCAGAAAAATAATTTCGCATGTTTCAAGCGAAAAGGAAGAAGAGAAGAGAAGAGACAAGAAGGGAAGAGGATTTACTGCAGTCCACTCTCAATACTTATTCACCCCCTCACTCTTTGGTCATAAAGCAACTCTATAATTTCCAATAAGGATTAAAAATTCTCAATTAATTTTTGCTCTTTATGGTGCGTGGGATGAATATGAAAATCCATTGTGTAAGTAGAAAGTGTTCCATGCAACACATTTAAAAACCCATTGTGTGACACATGCTGGGGTGTGCTAGCAATAAAAGAATTCACTTAATCTTTCCTTTCATGCTGTGGCCAAACCAGGTGTGGAGAAAGCAAAGAGGACGAATGCTTCTGGAAGGAAATGAGGAGAATGTCTAGATGAGGGCCAGCTAGCTCTCAGAGGAGGACTAGAAGTAGATGAAAGAGATGAGCGAGGGATGTGACCCCAGATTGGATTTTCATTTGATTAAAGCCTTCAGCCATCTGGAGACTTCTCCACAAGCTTATGGAGATGCTGATGGTGCCATAGCAACACCAGGAGCCCATGCTCTATTAAGCAAGAGGAGTCTTTAGATGCTGTAACCAGGGGTAACTGGGTAAAAGCGGTTGGAAACTAAACAACATTATAGGGCAGTTTCCTATGTAAAGATTAGGCCTAGTTCTTGACCATAATCTAACAAGATGATCCAGAGCGATGTCATGTCAGAAGAACCACTTTAGGTTCCCTAAAGAAAACAGTTTTCATTTCTAGAGGAGACATGATGTGCCAGACTGCCCTTTAAGTGCTTGACCATTCTAAAGATTTCCATCCACTATGCATTTCTTAAGAAATCGGAGAATGTTCTGGACAAATGAGAGTCATTAACGGGGATTGAGCTTGGTGTTCTGTAGGTACTGAGAGAGACAGGCAGTTTTATGCTATTCATCCCCGTAGTGCACTTCTGCTCCCCATGACAGATCACTTGCCTCAGAGTCCAGTTATTGACTGCAAGTGGTTTATGGGTGGAAAGCTGCTGCTGTAGCACTACGATCAGCACTCACTGTCCTCGTGCATTACTGGAACTCCACAGAAGTGTAGATGTCACAGTCATTAGCTGGCCATAAGCACATGCAGGAAGTCCCAACTGAAGGACAGTTCAGGCTGCAGGCTGTGTTTCTGCACAGAAAATCTTCATGCTGATGATCAAACAGTCATAACTTCATTTTGGACAAGGCTTCGCTGGAGGATGGCTATGTCAGAGAGGAGAATATAAGACTTCTTGCTTCATTAGGAGAGCAGTTGAGTGGCAGGTTGCAAAGCTGCATGTAAGGGTGGGTGACATGGTAAGAACTAGACGTACAGCATTGCAGTGAGTTGTATGAACACCATAGAAGTTGAGATAAGTCAAATTTGCATTATGACAGAGATGTTTGCTTTATATTTTATTCGTAGCGGAAATCTGAAGTTTATAAATGTTAGTGAAAGATTTAAGGGCAAACCATGTCAGAGGATCAGAGAAAAACACGTTGCAGCTTGTTGGGGTGACATCTTAAAGCTGATTTGTTTGAAACTGGGTAAGTAGCATTTATATGTCATTATGAATAAGACTACATTTCGGTAAGAATGGCCATTTACATAGACATGTATTGGGCACTGAATTCTGATTGAATATTGGTGGCCATTTTGTTGAGAGAGCCAAATGGAACTATATGAAATGTGTGCAAATGTAGAGTGTAAACGTACCAAATTTCAAATGTTTAACTTTAGGCGTTTTCTGAAATATTAAAATATGTCCTCGAGTGGTTCTCGGCTGTTTCGGCTGCTTTTGTCTCCCCACGTGCTCTTCCCCCATCCAAGGGCAACTGCTGTTTAAAGCTCCGGCGGAGATTGTTGTTCCTGTTGTTGTGGACTAGAGACTCTCAGTTACTCTTCCAACAAAATCTACCTCTATTGACTCTTAACTGTAGCAACTCTGTTAGCCATAGATGGCCAACCTGTCTTACAGTGATTAAGTCTGTACATGAAGGCCTTCTCTTGTTAGTTATCTCCATAGACACTCTCTTTCTCGTTCTCTCCGGGTCGACCCGAGGAGGATGGGTTCCCCTTTTGAGTCTTGGTTCCTCCCGAGGTTTCTTCCTCCAGCTCAGTGAGTTTTTCCTCGCCTCTGTCGCCTTTGGCTTACTCACTAGGGGCTCTGACCTGGACTTTGTAAAGCTGCTTTGTGACAACTTCGGTTGTAAAAACCGTTATATAAATAAAATTGAATTGAACTGAATTTAATTAAAATATGTGAGTTCCAGCACCCCTTATGAATACAATTTTACAGAATTTGCCATGCGTCCAAAGAGTATGGTAGTAATGCAGCGTGTCAAATTTTGTTAAGTGTGAACTTGGTTAAGTTTGAACTAGGTGGCACTACTGCACAAATGAGTCGTAATGAGTAATGAGGTTCACACACCTCCTAGAGGCCAACTTACGTTACAAATTTTGAAATTTTTGGCAAAACATTGATCCAATCATTGCCCAAAAAGTACTCTGTGGCTACCCCACTTCCAGGGGCCCTAGCACAAAAGGACACGCCCACCTAGGCAAACCTCTTATTCCATATCAGTTTATTTTTATTTTCTATTTTTGAGAATGAATAGAAACAAACATAACATTCCACCAAAATAATAGTGCCACATTAAAAATGCTACTGTGACTACAATTATTTCGTGTTTAATTTTGTCTTTGAAAAAAGAAATTTAACCTTTTATGTCTGGTTTCTCCATGTGCTGGCTCATATTAATCTTGATTCATTATGTCATTCAAAAGACAAAGTTCTTTTGTCTTTTAAATAACATGATTTTTGTCTTTTAAATGACATGACTTTTGCCCACCGCTAAAATGTCTTCTGTGTTTTTATGATGTCACCATGCACCAGTGGGTTGAGAAAAATAATTTAACCAATAGTATTTTTCACCTCCCCCTCCCTCCTTTCAGTGTGAGTTTCACTTAGAAATACACGATGATACCGAAAATGTGTTATGACACACAGTACTGAACATGAAGAATATGGACATGAAGGAGTATGAAGAAATTAATAATGTTTCAGTCAAGTATATGCAGTTACTAAACAGAGGCTATTGTTCATAACAGCCTTTTTCAAATTTGTTTTTTAGTTTAGTTTAGTGTTTCTTTAAACACATGACAGTTAGATTCATCATAAATTTGCATTATAATAAAAGAGAATATGTATGATATGCTTAAAAAAAAGAGTATACAGTCAAATCTTTGTGATAATGTTAACATACCAAAGGGCCCACGATCAGACACACATACATGTATGCACCCCCACCACACCACACCACACCACACACACACACACACACACACACACACACACAAACACACACAACCTATATAAGGCTGCTAATGAATTGACATCTAAATGTCATTTGGCCAGAGACCCCAGAGAGAGGCAGCTTTAAGCTGCATTTCCATAAAGTCAGCTTGGATCACCCCAGCCTAAACGGCTCTAATTAAGGAGAGCCGGCAAAGGCCATATATTCACACACACACATACACACACACACACACATCACAATGACAGCCAGTGCACATAGAAACATAGCAATGTATGATCACTGCTTGTTCAAATTGGTCCTTTCAAGCTATGTGAAGCAATCATTTCCCACGTACCTCAGAAATAGCCCACTGAAGGTAGTAATAACACCCTGCTGAATATATAATGCAATAAAGTTAGAGGAAATAAGCAGAATGTATATTTTCCCCTTCATTTCCTGCATCATTATGGACACTTGGCATTTTCTTCATTCATAAAAGACATAAAGGTCTCAATAAAAAATGAAAAAAGAGCACGATTTAGCAACTCAGCAGTGAAATCTGTCATTAAAATGCCCAGCAGGAACTGATTTCATATATTTGATTACCTGAGGGTTAAAAAATGAGCAAATCATCTCCAAGCAAAAGAGCTTCTAATGTTTGATTAAGTGTTCTCTACCTATGCACTAGAGTTTACACGATATTGCAGTTGTTTCAATGAAAAAGTGGTGATACACACAGAGGCCCATGTATCCATTTTTACATAGTCCAAACAAAGCACTGAAAAGGCCCTCATCTTTCTGTAAAGGAAAGGCTTCAGTCAGCTGTGGTACTGAAAGTGGTTGGATAGTGTAGTGGATAACACAGTCACAGTCACTCTGAATAAGTGTTTAAATATAAATACAGTTTTCTTATGTTGCTTTGTTTACTTCACAGTTTAATAACAGACTGAAGTAAGAAGAATTAGGCGCACACTTTAATAGGTGAAAACTTTTTTCTTTAAGAGGCCGTCATGATTTGCAACATATGGCAGCATGTCTTAGTGCATCACTTCTCACAAATCTTTAAAAATCTTAATTGCCTTGTGGCTCTAGAAGCATGGTAATACCGTTCTGTTGGGCCTTGTGAAGTGATTTCCACCTCTACCATGCAAAGTTTGGTGCACTCTCTTTCAATGCCTCTTCATCTCTTTTTGCAGAATAGGGGCCGAACGGTCACTCTTGACTCTGGACACTGTGTGCCTGTGTGATATTGAGTTGTTTGCTCGGTTCATTATTATGAAAGTCTGAGGGCCCACCTGTAAGCACACAGTGGTTTGAGCAGAAAGGTCAGCTCAATGATTCACTCCTATATTTCCCTTATTTCCTACTCAGGCTACATGTTGACAGGGTGGAAGTTTATGATGTGGAGCTTAACATCAGAAGGTTCAAGCTCTCAGACCACACAGAAGCTGATTTGGATCATTTCCTACTGTGTACCACGCCTGACACGACGATGTTCAGTGACACAGCATGCATACGGCTGCAGAATGTTAAACCACTGGAAAACTTAACACAATCAATTTAGCTTCTTTGACTGGAGCCAAGCTAAAAGAGCAGAGACACCTCATAAATCACCTTTGACACTTTAAATGATCAAATGACAGGCAAAATGCTCAAATCTCAAATATGTAAGTATAGCGATCCGTACTTCTAACCTTGGACCTATTTCAGGTGATAGCAGCTCCACAAACTCCTCAGTCCTAGACTCATTTCTCTGTATCTATGAGCGCAACTCTGTCTGCACAATGTCTTCACAAGTGCTTTTTAAGATAAAACATTGCAAACTTGCAAAATGACCATAATGACCTGAGTGGCGAAACTGTCTCAGAGTGTTGGCCCTTTCATCATTTCGATTCCTGGTAATGTCAGAGCCATCCAAGGGAGCACAAATGACCCTCCCTTCCTAACCAATCACTCAGCACAGTTCTAGTCCAAGCAGGTGTCTGTTAGCTAACGCAACATAATTAGCATTTAGCTTTCTCACTGAGCTGTCGAAAGACGCTGCATTAGCAGTTCAAAAATATATGGTGGTGCTTAACGTGACTCAAAGGAAGTATATACTAGCCTTCACCCTCCCAGTGGTGGCAATACTGTGTGATTTGGGGAGTCCTACCAATAGGGTGGGCAAAAGACGAAAAAAAAAACCAACCAACCAAAAAAAAAAAAAAAAAGAAAACAGTAAGTCAGCTAGCTGCAACATTTTACTTAAGCCTCATTAATGTGCTTGCTACAATATACCATGTACTGTATATAAGATGTCAGCTCAGTCCGAGCTCTGAATCTCTACTCCAGAGACCCAACAGAAAACGAAGAAGAATAGCGCTTTCTCAGAAGTGTCATGGGAGAACACCCCCTGTTTTGGCTGTGACACACAGTGTGAAAGGCTCTAAAGCCAGAGCGTTAGCACTTAACTCTGAAGGTCTAGACAAAAGTCATCTTGGGACTAGGATTGCACAATATATCGTCTGGTAATCGCTATCGCAGTATCAGTATCTGCAATACTGATATTGAAAAAAGGCTGCAACATGCAAATGAGACTGTAACCAATCAGTGTTTCTAATAGGGTGACCAGTCAGCTCCAGGTGAGTTACTAATCCAACAAAAGTCTAATTATTTTGGCCCTTTAATATCTTGAAGGTCATAGTAATCGCGATGTGTAGCTGTGTAATTGCAATACTGATATTGTTCGTATCGTGCGGCTCTACTCAGGACCCAGACTGGAGGAGAATCAGCATCATCAGGAAGAATGTGTGAGCTATAATAAGAGCTAAGTGAGCACAAGATAGCAGGGAAGAAACACAAAAAGGCAATAAAAACCTATAAAAAAAAAACAAACATTAACCTAACTTAGGTAAATGTAATTAAAGGGAACATTTAGCATGAGATCAGAGAGAGAGAAGAGTTTAAGTGAGAAGCAGTAAAAGAGAAGTGAATCCCCACGCACCGTTCATATTACATCCCACCACTCGCAGACAAAGAGAGCATGGCGCCAAAGGGCTAAATAACACAAGGCTTTGAATTTCTGCTCTAAAAGCACAGAACTTTACTGCTGCTGCACTGGAGACGTTGTCACAGAGAAGCTTTCAAAGGAATGAACAAAGTCTGGCAGAGAGAATATTTCAAACGGAAAAAGAAATGATATAAATAAATAAATAAATAAAAAACAATCAACAGACCAGCACTACTGGTATCGTGCTTTGAAACTCAATTTTGCATTTGTATGGAGTGTTGCTATAGCTGCAAAACAGAAAGATCATCAGTTTTCAGTGCATTAAAAGAAGGATGGAGTGGAGGATGCAGTGAAAGTCTTGGGGAATCCAGACTTTGCTTGAATGGCTGCTAGATTGGAATAGTGGTAATGCCACTCGATGTTATGAAGAAACTGTTTTCTTTTGTTGTCACGCTCTCTTTGGTTTAAGAGAAAGACAGTGATCATTTTGAGTGCCAATGCTAAATATACACTTTTTGGCTGTGTGTATTAATGTTGTGTGTCGGTTGCTACTCAACTCTTTTTCTATTCTAATGCTGTGTTAATGTGTGGGCGAAATTTGTACTCAAGAAATATTCCATTTGGTCATCTCTGGCCATGGCAATGTTGAATATATGTATGTGGGCAATGGGTTCACACACTGGTTAAATGGAGAAAGGTTATGATGTATCTTATAACGGAAGGGGTGCATATAGTGTTATGCTTCACTTCAGTGATGAACATTCAACAAGGAGATTCATCCAAGTGTCCCCCATACGCTTTGAGTAGTAGAAGTGTGCCTATTTTGATGAGGAAAAAAATTGCCTTTTAAACTTTTACACTGAAGGATACAGTGTGTGTGTGTGTGTGTGTGTGGTGTGGTGGGGGTGCAAACATGTATGTGTGTCTGATCGTGGGCCCTTTGGTATGTTAACATTATCACAAAGATTTGACTGTATACTCTTTTTTTGACTATGGCATTTTCTAAATTGGCAGATATTAATGCCAGGAATTTCTTCATTGGTGGAGATTTCAACTGCCACCTAAGCCCATTTATGGATAAGTCCTCTCTCAGCATGCCATCTCCCTTGCCCCAGGCCAAGACTATTACTGCTCTTTGTGAAGACCTAGATTATGAAGATGTTTGGAGAGCCCAACACCCAAAAGAGTAAGACAAAGAGCACACTTTCTTTTCAGATGTGCATAAATGCTATAGATTTTTTATTTGCTCCAAGAATATTGCAGCAATCACTTTGAGCTCAAAGTGGTGTCTGACCACGTGGCTGTTTAATCTCAAAAACCTGATTAATCAGATTAGACACTGGAGGATTAACCTGTTCATTCTAACAGATCAGAAGTTCGTATCCTATTTCACAGAGGAGTTTAAATCCTTAACTCTGCCTCTACAAAAGATCCATCATTATTATGGGAAACCTCAAAAGCCTTCTACAGAGGTCTTATCATATCTTACGTGTCCAGTAGGCGGCGCAAGCAAAATAAACAAATAAAGGTCTTATAAACCAAACTCTGCAACTTCTGCAATCCGCTTTGCTCTGGACTCTCTCTTAACAAAACATGCAAAAAATCAGATTAGCTAAACAAATACTTTATAAATATGGAAGCAAAGCAGTAAGTATTTAGCTTATCTGACAAAAAAGGAAGCGTCAAAACCATGCAATTATCTGCAATCGATTAATCTTTTATGACACAGCAACCATTAATGACAACTTTAAGCACTTTTTAGAAAATGTATATAAATAAGAGCTACAACCTCTTAATGCCCCCATTTATAGAAAAGAACTGTTTGGACTATTAAAGGACTGCAATTTGGGACCTGACAGGTTCAGGTGAGAATTTTAAAAAGTGTTTTAGGACATCCTGGTGGACTCCTAATGACACCTTTGGAAAGGACGCTTTTCCTACGTATTTGAGAGAGTCAAATCTCTTTAATTTTGAAGAAGGGCTATACCTCTGCTAAATGTAGATCTGAAACTCTTATCCAATGTATTTGCAATATGGTTGAAAAAGTCCCAATGAAAACACTTTGGCTTAAGGTCATATTTTAGTGTGTCCCTGGACTATCTGACACGTACGTTACACTGCAAAGAGAAATTATTTTATAAAATATGGGAACCCTTTATCTGCTACACTGGTGTAGATGTTTCTTGTACTCTTGCAAGAGGTTTTACATAGCTCATTCTTGTGTAACCTGCATAAGCAGTCATTGAGTTATTCGCCTGTCTGGATGTACGAATTGTGAGCAGAGTTGTTTTGTTCTGTTTTGTTTTACTGTGTTGTGTTGACATATGTTTATTTGCGTATTTCATAATGTCTCTTGTATTATACATGAAATCTAATAAATATATACATAAAAACTTGAAAGAGTTGCTTTTCAAAGGTCCTGCTGTACTATTTATCATGAAATGTTCACACAATAAGGAAATTCTGGTGCTTCTAAATTGAGTGATAGCCGTGTTTATGAAAATGCCCAACAATAACAAATGAAGGAGCTCATATACAGTAGGCTACATTAATATAAGCCAGACAGGTGGGTAGCCAGACGTATGCTCTCGATGTTACGCTCCCTGTGGAATGGTATCTCATTCCCTCTCTTTGGAGTGACAGAGTTGATGCCACCTTTTGCAGCTGTCAGCATTTTAGCCATGCCTTCCCAATCACAGTCGATGCCACATCACCAGAGGTACAGAGTGCTCCCCTGAGGGACGACGACTGCAAGTGACAGCTAACATCACACAGAGGATGGCACTTGAAAGATGATTGGCATTGACTTTTTTTGGTGACAAGTAAGCGGGAATATGATGGTCTGTGGGGCTGAAGACCATCAATGGGGTTGAAGAAGAGTAGAAGGTTGAATCTGACTGCACGGCTGGCTCCTGGCTTCGCGTTCTATTCTGAGATAAAGCATGCAGAGCCTGAAGCTTAGGTCTGTGAGAAACAGAGCGGGAGAGCACATTTTCTACACCTTTTAAAAAAAAAGCAAGAAGTAAATCTTCAAAGGGGCTACTTAACCTGAAGTCCTTTGATCCAGAAATCTATAAGGCCTAGACATTTAATAAAAAAGATCAGGCCCCCCCTCCCCCTTACACTCACCCCATAGTCACGCATCGTCAGTCACCCCTTTCTCATCTTTTGGACAGAGAGTAAACGGTTTGCTTTGGAAAAAGAGATAATCAGGTGTAATTTCAAAGGGTGCCTGTCACTATGGATTGTACATGGGAGGAGGTAGATAACGGTGGTCTTCTGTGTACGTGGCTCTCAGCCAACAAAAAAAGGATTGCCTTGTGTGCTCATAAGGCAGGACTTCTTGGAGAGATATTCTCAGAGACTCAGACAGATCAAATCAGCTCCTTCTTCACACGCATCCCTGCCTGTTCAGGCCAGGCGGCTGCACTGTCAAGTCTGGGAGGAGAGCACGTGGGCTGCAAGGGTCAGGAAGGTGATCTCTCGCAGGGACTTCAGTGAAACTTGCCAAACTAATCTGCCTTGTGGCCAGGAATCCTCGCCTGTTCTTCCCTGCTGTGCCTCGGGGTGGCCGTTCCATCTTAGAATCGAGGCACACTTTGTTATCTTCTCCCGCGTCTTCGGAGCTGCTCTGTGACTGAGGCGTCTGCTCTTACATTAGAGCGACAGCGCATGAGAGGAACTGTATCATTGGCAATAACATCCTTCAGTTCTTTCTGTAACTAAATGTTATTTTTTGTGCTGAAGCATAATCTCTACCACTTTTGCAAAGTAAATAAAAAAAAAGAAAAGCAAAGAAGCTGTTAAATGTTAGTGGTGACAGACAAAAGTAGCTTTCCACAAAAAAGGAAAAAAAAGAGGCCATTTTGCAGTCTTGCTTTCCTGTGTTACCAGCCCACCATATCAGCATGCTTTCAGAAAAAATCTAGAGGCTGCTCAGAATTTATCTGTTTAATCAATATCTGTGGCTCCTTTCTCCAATTATCTGTTTTAACACAGAAGGCCACAGAGAAGCTTTTTACATGTGGCAATGCCACAGAGAAGCTTAAAGCAGAACATGCTTTGTTCTTGCTATAACTTTAATAAATTATTATTGTAGTCTATTATTATTATTATTATTCATTATTATTGTTTGTTACTAAACCAAAGAAATCTCATGAACACTCAACATTTCTGTTTCATCCTATTCACATATGAAGTGTACTTTTAAAACCAAACTTTGGCCAGACCTAATTAATTTGGAATTAGAACTTACTTTATAAGGGGGTGGACTGAATGAGATGGGTGAGTTGGGGTGGGGGGCAGAACAATGAGAAAATAAGAACAAGCCCAAATCTCTTTGCCGGAGCGCAGGAGTGTGTTTTAATTAGGCAGAGACTCCTGGGAGTAAGCTGTGCGTCTCAAGCGGACCTGCGGGTGCCCAAGCCATTTTCAAACACTTTTAAAATGGTTCCCCGCGGACATTTGATGTTTCACTTGCCGCAGTGCCTCTGCTACCAAATAATCTCCGCAAAAAAAAGAACATTTTGTTTCAAGCATGCAGCTATTCCTCAAACACTCGACTTCATTAAGACAAACCTCCAGTGCTGTTTATTTGGTATAAGCCACATTTACAGAAGTCTGGGAGTGAAGTGAAGATTTAAATATGCCAGTACTGAAACCACAATCACTGCAGAAAGGAACTGGCACAACAAAAATATGTACAAATATTATGCACTTCAAGAACTTTCAAGTATCCGTCAAGTGTGTTGAAGAAATAACTAGAGCTACTATGGTAAGATATGAACAAATATTCATAAAGATTCATAAATATTCATAAAGTCAAAAGGGACTGTGATAAGAAATACTCTGAAAAGACCAGATTCAATCAGATAGGGAAGTGCTTTTCAAATTGTGGGTCATGACCCAAAATAAATAAAACATGCCCAATAAATTAATGAAATCAGAATCAGACATTTTTTCTGATCCCAGAGGAAACTGCATATGTTATGACTGCAAAGACACACAGAGACACAGTGACAAGAACAATGGTAAAAATAAAGTCTAAATAGACCAGTAAAAATCTGTAGAAAAACCTCAATATGAAAATACACTATGCTATATACACAAATGCTGGGTATAAATACTATAGATAAGTAACTTACAGTTAAGTGAACTGTAACGACACAGTTGGTAGTTAGGAGTATGTTACTGGACTTAGTACAGACCAGTAGTATATTAGTAATATTAACATAAGTAGTGATATTTCACATGGTAAGACTAGTTCACATAAGATATTGCACATAATAAAATGATTCGGCACCCATTTAGAAAACGTCACATGATACTGCACATGGTAAGACAACTGCACAAAAGGGTTAGGGTTATTGCACATAATGATAATGTTTTAGCCCCTCATAAGAACACTGCACAACATTGCATATGGTAGACTATTGCACGTCATAGCAAAATAATGCACACAGAAACATTGGGATGCAGCGATCATGTTTTTTCTCCACACTGTTCTGCACCAAATCCAATTAAACAAGACTAATTAAGCACGCAGTTGCTCAGTTATTTAGGAGCTGATGATATTCAGAGAAGCAGACTGTGGCAAAATGTGATGCAACTGATCATGATATCGATAAATATTACCTAACCTTAAGAACTTACTTAGAAACGTTTTTGATAAGATTTAAAAAGTTTGAGAAGCTCTGAAACAAGCATTCAGTTTAGCTGGTTTAAAGCAGAAACTTCAAGCATATTAAAGACTTTCTGAAACACCGAAATACATCAAATCCATCGGCATTTAAAGTGCTACAGTCACTGCAGACATTATATCTTTGGCATCCTCGAATGACTATTTTAGTGTCTGTCTCAGCCCTAAGTCAGCTTGATTTCCAAAGCAGAAGGGAGCTCGCAATGATGAAAGTCTGTGCAAAAGCCCATTCTTAAAAGCCCAGTGTCTCTGGCCTGAGTCTGATACGAGAAATGAGGAACAGAATGTGTGTCATAGCAGTATTCAGACTGCGATACGTACTACAGCACGAAGATTCTCACAGCAAAAGTGTACACTTCTGTGGCTTCAAAGAATACTTTTCAGCACCATTTTTTTTTAAGAGTGCAGCTCTACCACCTTGGTTTGGCATGAGCTGCTTCCATCCAAAGAAATGAGTTCCTTAAAGCATGAAAAGCGCAGACTGATCCAAGGTCAGCACTTTCACTTAGACATTTTAAACCTCCGGCACAAGTTCCGTCAACACACGCTTGTTGCTGAATAAGGCATGAGGGCACAGGTTTTTCGTAAAGGTGTATGAATAAATGAAAGAGGTTGGGAAAGCAAAAGCACAAGGGCGCAGTTAGAGGAATATTGTTCACACCTGGCTGGTCATATTGACTCCAGCAGTCAGAGATGCCATGGGCAATAGACTGGGTCAGCAGAAGAGAACCCAAATTTCCACAGATTATAAGCAGGGCATTTAAGAAATGACTGCTGTGAGTATGGCTCAAGGTAAAAACATGCTCCGTCACTGGGAAAGTGCATTTAAGGTACCCAATCGGATAACGGGACGTTAAGAATTTTTTTGCCTGATGTTCTACCCAGTTTAATTCTACCAATTAGGACTCCCCCAATCATACAGTATCACCCAGACCGAGAGGGTGAAAGCACATGCATCTTCTGAGTCACATGAAGCCAACCGCAGCTTTTTGAACTGTCGCAATGTCACTGGACAGCTCAAATAGCTTAGAGAACACAAACTGTCAATTTTGTCACATCAGCTACCAGATGCCCACTAGTATCGTGCTTAGTGATGGGGGAGAGTGAAGACTCCCAGCCATGGATGATTAGGCCAATTAGAGAGTCGCCCCTTTCCGAAGCCCCCAAAGTCTTGTTTGTACTAAGAGGGATTCAAATTTACCTGGACAATATCCTTTTATCTAACAGTTCACTAGTCACTCTTATAAATGCATGATTGATCATGCATTTATATACATTTTTGCTACACTGTGTTACTTCTTTAATGAAATCTTTCAAGGCTTTTGTCATTTATATTTCTGGGGTAATATTTCAGAATCTCTGAAATATTATGCATAGTTTGCCACTGCTAAGTAAAGTCCATATTTATTGTTTTTATTTTATTTATATTTATTGCAGATTATTCAACAGTGAATAATCACGAATAAAATGTGTAATTTCACAGAGTGCACAGGGAGCTTTTAAGCATTATTCACAGATTTGGGGTCTTCAGTGCCGTGAAAGCCATGCATTTGTACGCTCATTCTGAATAAACAGACCTCCCTAAATGCCTGTTGCCTCCCTGTCATTGTGAGTGACAATAATTACCTCAGCCTTAATGAGTCAGACATCTGTGAAGCATCAAAAACAGTAATTAGACCCATAAAGAGTTGGTTACAAGACAGGTATTTTCTGGGTGCGACAGAGCACTGTTCGCCAGGGCAAGAACCATCAGTGTACATGTGATTGTACTCTAGTACACTACAACTATATATTATAACATCCTATCATAGTGCATATCATCAATGCTGTATGAGCTAAATTTTCTCAGTGGAAAATAATGAGGATCTGTAGGTCTTGGTGAGTGGATGTATATATGGCCGTTTCTCTCAGAGCTCTGACACTCTCCCAGGAGAGCTCTTCTTTAAAATGGCCATCTGCGGCTCAGACATAGGCGCTGCAGATGAAGGCTCTAGTTGGAGCAGGACAGCAGAAGTGACAGCACTGAGCAAGCTGAATAATACATAACCCTGACTTCATCTGAACAAGGCTTGACCACTCTAGAAAACACCACACCAGGTGCTCATGGACAGCCAGACTGCAATGTATGGGTACTTGTATCAAAATATTCAACATTAGTGTGTCACAGACAGTGAAGATAGGTTGATAGACAGAGTCATATTGCTCTTTTGTGCCTTGTCCACCCTTCTTCTGTTCCAAATGGTTTGAAGTGGCCCTCCCTTTCTGAGCATTTTTCAAACTTGAACTCAGGGTACAGTTACCTAAAACTAGCGAGTGTTGTTATTCTTTAACCCTCCATTTTTCTTTTTTAGGAATCCTAAAAAAGGATTTTTTGGGACACCACTTAATTACATTTCTTAATATATGTAAACCCATTCTATTTCTGTAGTGAAGTGAACTCAGGGGGAGTCAACATAAATATAGACCTTAGCAGCTAACCTTCCAAAGAAATCATTGACTTCTGAAAAATTTCCCTATTCAGAAAAAAAAGACAAAGCTGTTCATATGCCAGAGTAATAAGATCCTTTAAAAGACTTCATATTTTAAAAATATAACCAACTGCGTTGGTTTGGACATGTGCTGAGGAGAGACTCTGAGTCTGATGGGAGAAGGATGCTGAGGATGGAGCTGCAGGGAAGAGGAAAAGAGGAAGGTCTAGTAGGAGGTCTATGGATGTGCTGAGGGAGGACATGCAGGCAGCTGGTGTGAGAGAGGAACATGCAGAGGATAGAAGCAAATGGGAGACGGTTGATCTGTTGTGGCGACCCCTAACCGGGAGCAGCCGAAAGTAGAAGAAAAAGAAGATATTCATTTTACTATGATCAAACAGAAAAAAACTTCCTGCCAGCAATGTTGATGTAACTTTGTTACTTTACTATGCTAACAACCTATTCATTGTCAACTTGTTTTACTATCGTACGCTGTTTTATTATTGTATGCTTTTACACATTACACTTGGACTTCTCAAAAACAGTTTGAACCATGTTTGCTTAGCTTGCTAATCAACTCTGTGAGGCTAGCCTGACCGAGGTCAAATGTGTTACTGGTCCTTGTTATCCTGTCTTTTCTCCACTTTTGTAATGTAGGTTCTACCTGCATCCTGAGGTAAAGTGGCCAAAGTCACAGAGCAAGCCACAGCTATCCGTGCCTTGAAGTCCAAAACAGCACAACTGGCTTTCTTCTGGCCCTCCCTCTCCCCCATTACTCAGCCTGAGTGTTAGCCAACATGTGCATCTGTTAACTGACAAAACAGAAGCGTTTTTAGCTGTTCAGTAACTTTGCCTTAGTGTCCGTTGATAAAGATATGGTGGCTGGCCTCATGTGACTCAGAGAAGTCTTGGTGTCACAGCACTAAATTTGTTGAACGGTACAGTGTTAGGTCACACTATACTCAAGATTACAGCACAGCAGAGAAATGTGAACAAGCTGACAATGCAAATTCATTTAGAAAAGAAATAACCTGTTGTACTGCAGTGACAGACTCCCTCTGCACTTTGACTGTACTTGCTCCTCCACCAGCGTACTGACCATCGTCAATAATGAATGAGACTCTGTGGGAATAATGCATAACTGTGGATACACAGGCAGGGGCTTCACGGTACTGCAGTGTGTATCGTCCAAAATGCCCAATTTCAGACCCTCTGCAGGCCTCTGGATGAATTCACTCCCTGTAGCAGCAGAGCACTCAAATCACCACTCAGTTCAGCACTGTGCTGATAGCTGCCTTTCCAACGCAAATGCACAGCCTTATTTCACCAACAAGGGATTTTCTATATTCGCCTTTAATGATTCATAAGAAGTGCAGCAGGGGGCGTGGTGCTGCTTCCTCGCTGAGAAAGAGGTTACTGTCAAGTTGTTTATTGTCACTGAGAGCACATGAAAACACTCATTTGATGACAGTGAGAGTCTATAGAAGTGTGTTTTTATATGTGACAGACAGAGAAAAAAGAAAGCAAGAACATGTGAGAAAAGAGATTATAGATAGTGAGAAAGAGAGAGATTAGTGATGGAGATGGAGAAAAAAAAGCAAGAAAAACAGGGGGCAAGTGTGTGTGTGACAGCGAGAGAGAGAGAGAGAGAGAAATATGCACACGCACGCGCACTCGCACGCACACGCACATGCACACGCACACGCACACGCACACACACAGAGTTCTGTTTTGGATTTCTCTTGAAACACTTTCTTGTGCAAGAATAATATCTGGTGTGACCTTTTGCACACTTTCCACTTTCCCTGTTGCCCAGGGAGGCTCTGAACAGAATTTAAAGCATAAGAAAGACAGCAATTACATTTCCATTACCATCTACTTGTCTATAATTACCCATACTTCTCTCTTATACAACGGTTCCATTATCACGGGTGAAATATTGAAGGGGGCGTGTTCCTGGGTCACGCAAGGCACAGTCACTGCACCCTCAGTATCAACAGCCCTGGAAGCCCTGCACGCTCTAACCCACTAATCAGCGCTCAGCGTGGCACCTCCTGCCAAAACACTCCAGGGTAAAAGCTCCAGGGCCAAAGGAGACTTCACAATACTGTGTGTCCTTTGGCCCAGGAGCACATCTTCTCTGCCCTCCTTAACCAAATCAGTTCTTATGGGGCATTAGATGCAGCTGTTTATGCATGAAAAATGTTTCCACCTTTCAAAGTGTTCCATAAAGGAATAGTTTGGCCAAAAAATAAGACATCTTTATACAGTGTTTCTCTTACTCCAAAATCAGTCAAGGCAAGTTTTTGCCTTTGCACTCGACTTATGCACAAAAAATGTACAAAGGAACATTGAAAAAAAAGCAAAAACAGTAGCAGGAGATATCTTGAAACCCAAACTGTGTGTATATTTTTGTTCATTTTTGAATGGTAACAGTTTGTCATACAGTGACAAAAGCCACATAAGCACACTAAACATGTCATAGCTAATGAACTACTAACAATGTCACCTAACAAACTTAGTGTAAGAAGGAAATCCAATGGGGTTTTGTGCAGAACATTGTACTAATAGTGTTAACTGTATATAAAGAAAGATAGTTGTTTGGTATCAGTAGAATGGTGGCATCAGTAGAACAGGCCAAACTGTCTATGCTAAGATACCTACATTCAAAGTGCAAGTGAATTGAAAGTGTAAATTCTAAACTTCCAAGCATTTGTGTTTGTATTTATAATATATAAATACATAATATTTAAGTATTCTTTCAATATGATAAAAAAGTACTAGAGTGCACACACGTTTATTTAGCAGAAAGAGAACACTTTTTTGTATTTTTGTCTTGGACACAAAGACAGAAAAAAGTCCGATTTTAAGCTACTTTATTAACCAAGCGCTTAATTGTGTAACTGTTTTAAACAGTAGAGCAAATCTATGGCTGAAAGGTTTTTATTTGGCACCAAAAACTTTACCTGGAGCACAAGCTGCCAAATGTGGTGTAGACTTGAGCTTGCATGCACTGATGATTCTCTCTGAGTGACCCTAAAGCCCCAGCCAACAATATTTCACATTTAATATATGGCTCTAAGGTGGATATAGCGCTCACTTCTCTTACAGAATGCACTGCTCTGTTTGCGTGCACAGGAAGTAAAGTGGAGAGATGGAGGAAGATGGTGAATAATACTGGAGTCAAATGATTTTGTTTCTAAAAGTTGGGGACAAATAAAAATTGCTGAGCCGGAGTCCCTTGTTGGGGCCTCTGTGATTGAAAGCCAAAGTCTGGCACAGGCTGGCACCCACCTCTGTGCAGTCCTCCCCCAGCTCTTTCACCCTCTGTCTCTCTCTCTCTCTCTCATTAAATCCACCAGTGAGCCCCAGGAGAGAGGTTTAAAAATAACTATGTGTGAGCACCACACATCAAATAGCAACTATTCCCTTGTTTTATGGCAAGGTATTTTTTTTCCTGTTATTTGTATGGACTCCAAATGGCCTCCTAAACACAGATGCCGTGTTTGGTGTCAGTTTTTTTTTCAGCTTATGCTGGTGGAAGAACAGAAGGGTGACAAAAAGGGTTTTGTATTTTATTTCATCTAAGTCCAAAGATTTCTGCATAAACGGCAGCACCGATGAATCAAAGTCCGAAGAGACTGGCTCTGACACTGTGTGGTGACAATGACAGACAAACGGCTCCAGAGCCTCCTGGGAGCCGCAGCGCCATGCTGAGAGTCTCTTGCTTGCCATAATCCCTGAATTATAGTAATAATGCATGAAATGTATTTTGTCATGAACGGTTTAAAGAGTTTATAACCCCCCACGCTGCCTTTCTTGCTAATGATGGCCAATCTAAAAGGATGCAGAATATGCATGAGGATAAAGGTTCATTTGCATAATGAGACTTATCTAAAATCAATTAGCAAATGCATTTACAATTGTAGCTCCAGTTCAATCAGCATAAAAAAATATCCTTCAATCAAATTACACGGAAGAGCCAGGATCAACAATACAAATGGAAAATGTGCAGAAATGCAACATGAAAGAACGCTTGAGGAGAGAAATAATAAGGTGAACCACTTACCGACAGCAGAAGCATACCAACAGAAGCATAAGTCAGATGGCAGTCCCTCCCCATAAATCTCAACTTTTCTGCCTCTCTGGCTCTTACTCCCCACTTCTTCGCTTTAGCACAACTAATGCAACAAAAGAAAAAGCTCTGGAAAGAGACCGGAACTGATTGTCAGTTCAGGATGAAAACTCCAGGTATGGCAGGGATGTCTGCTGTATTCTTTCTCAAAAATTAACTGTGGTGGCCTCTGCAGTTCCAGCAGTGACTGCCTCTGCATACTTAAGACAACTTTATAGAAATACACAGCCACCTGGGACAGAGAGACATGGCCATTTAACACAGAAAGACACAGCTTTCTTTCAGGCTTTGACTTGTTTGTCTTCTTCAATCGCATTAAAAGGCTCTCAGGCTAACAAGAACTGAGGGGGAAAACAGCAGAGCTAGCAGTTAAGTTGCTTAGTGTAGTGCTGGGAATATGTCGCAAATAACAAATCGGACCCCTTAAGTATGGCCTTCACCATGGAGTGCAGAACTCCATTTGCTTGATGAAGCCAGACTGGTTAGCATAGTCTCAGTTACAGACATCTGGATATGAAAGGAATTCTAGAAGTGAGTGGAACCTGATCTCCATATAACAGTATTCAAAAAAGCATGTCTGACAGCACTAAAATTCACACCTAATATTTACCACCACTCAGTTATGCTACAGCCTTAACTATTCTCTTTCGATTGGTAGGGCTGTTAGGAAATATGTTGCCTACACTCCTGCCAAGAAGTTGGCAGAGCTCTGTAAAAAACGGATATTGGACGTGTCCTGGATTTCAGTGATATCAAGATAATACTACCAAACTACCTACATCTAATACACCAGAATATAGGAGAATCATTCAAGTGTTAGTAGTAGCATATGGTGCAAACTGTTCAATATTCACAGTGAATTTAAGAGAAGTTTGCATTAACTCCTACATAGAGGCTTAGAAACTCCTATAGAAACTATTGAGAATAAAGGTTAACATTGCTATTTAATGATACTACCAGGCAATACCACCAAACTAGTATGTGGCAATTATTGCTAATGTTAAAAGTAGTTGCATGACACCCTGCTCAAATGAGACACTTTTGCACAAGTAACTCACTAATTTTTTTCCCAAAGTGTCAAATACACATAGTAAATAATAACTGTGCATTCAGTTTCACAGGAATGGTATTTGTTAGGTTTGTTCTGTGCAGAAGTGGATTTTTTCATTACGATAAAATGGGTTTTCACTTACCAAATCAACAAAACAAGTAAATGGACCTAATAAAGGCTACTGGTAACTAAACAAAAAATCCAACCTTCCAGACACATTAAAGACAGCGAAAAGGACTCTGATATGATACTGAAATTATACTGTATGGCTCAGTTCATACTCACCATCCTTATCAGCTCTCCGGAAGATCTGTAAAGAGACCAGAAAAGACACTGTTATTGTGAGATTATTACATTAAAGTAATAAGGTGCTATTACATTTACGCTAATTCGCATTCCCATTGCTGTATTTCAGTCCAGAAACATGGCCGAATGGCTGTTTTCTCTAATGCCAAGAACATAGTTCATATATTGCGGATCAATGCGGCAGAGCTGCAAAGAGGTGAGGCACTTTATAGGAGAAACTTGATTACACTGTCCACTCACATGTGAAATAGAGCACTTAAAACGCAGGGGTAGAGAGAGAAAAATCATTACTTCTAAAAATTTCATCCACTAAAGGGTCATTTTGAAACACCGAATGTGGGCAATCCTAAGCTCTAGGGCTTTGTGTTCACGCTCACTCGAGCTTATGGGTGATGCTCTGTCTCCATGTGTCATTGTACTGTTGTCACTGCTGATCTGGGCTTTTTGATATGTGCAACCATGTGTAATGGAGTTGTTGTTCATGTGTGTGCATGTGTCCACAAGTGTGCATGGTCAAAGCACTGCACACACTGCGCTTGTGTTCCACTGCCAGAGGTGGAAAAGCACTGAAAATCCCTGCTAATTCCAGTTTACTGCTGCTGGAGCACTAATTCACTCCAGTGCAGGTAAATGTATTTACGAAAAGCCTAAAGTTTGAGAAAATAAGGTATTTATTGAAAAAGCTTCTTGAGTAATTACTTTGAGCTGGTGTAACTACATTCATCCAGGGCTCAAGGTTTCACTTAGTTCACTGGATTAGGTTTTGTGCTGTTATGCTGTATTCTAAAATGACAATGTAAAAGGCAAATAGAACAAAGTAGCTATTTTTCAGCCAGCTCAATTATGTTTTAATGTTGAGTTTTGAGCCTTAGTTCCTTTCAAGGTTTCTTCCTCTTGCTTCTTCTAGGGAGTTTTCATTTGCCACTGTTGGCCCTGGGTTGCTCATTGGGGGCCTGGATCCAGATTTCCTGAAAGTTGCTTTGACAACAGCAGCTACAAAAAGCAACTACATTTGTCAAAAACA
Organism: Brycinus macrolepidotus; assembly: GCA_037974445.1. Classification (NCBI taxonomy): domain Eukaryota; kingdom Metazoa; phylum Chordata; class Actinopteri; order Characiformes; family Alestidae; genus Brycinus; species Brycinus macrolepidotus. The sequence goes on along the minus strand of JBBPCZ010000019.1, from coordinate 356,927 downwards.
TTTTGACTGAGTTATTAGTGTGTCTTTGAACATTATTAAAATGTAAGTAAAATACCTTATTAGAAATAAACTAATTACTATGCTAGATAGGGCTGGGCGATACGATCTAGAAATAATATTACAATATTTTTAGGCTATATCGTGAAACACTACATATCTCAATGTTTTAAAATCTCCTCCAAAGCACTACATAAATGTGCCAATTAAACCTTTGACGCATGTAATCACACCAGTATGATGATTCTAGTAGTCCCAGCCACACATGTCTGCATTTGAGCATTCAATAGCAGGGCTGGGTACCAAACTCGGTACCTTTAAGAATATCAGCCAAACTGTTGGTGCCAAATTTTGGTACCTAAGAGCCAGCCCAATACACAGTAAAAGCAATGGCGAGCCAAAAGCACCCACAAGTGTGATTACGCTTGTCAAAATCTGATGCAATACTGCTCTCTGCAATATCTGTAATGCCAAACACAAAGAAGGCCATGGCAACACATATAACTTGAGGAAACCTGGTCAAACACAAAATATTAAAACAAATAAATGAACACACACACACACATATATACATATATATATAGAGAGAGAGGGAGAGAGAGAGAGAGAAATAGAACACAAATATATATCTATCTATATCTATATCTATGAGCCCATGGCTACAGTGCAGCAAATATAAGTACTTTAAGTTCTAAATGAGAAGCTTAATTTTGACGCAAATACAGACGCTATCAACAGCTGTTCTTTTTAAGGTAGTTGTGAAGATTTAAAGTGGACATAACACTGAGGACATTGTTTGATTGTTCTTTTATTGAGTCTACTTTTTACCATGATTGTTGGTTAGTAGTCTTGAAAACAGAAACAAATTGGTAAAAATTGCTGTAAGATTACTGCAGCTACCTGTAATGACCCTCGGTACCTGTACGAAATGAGGGTAATCACAAAGGAAGACCACTGTTTTGGACCCTCAACATCCATCAGGGCAGAGGTTCAGTTCCCTGGTATGTAGCACTAATATAGACCATCTTTTGTCCCAACTGTTATTATCTTCTTAAACAAACTTTAACTCCCTATCACTCCCTATTTATCCCAAATTGGCCCAAGGGGACATTCAAATTTTACTTTACCCTACTCTATTTACAGTAAACAAACAGCAACGTTGCGTGAACGTTGTGTCCAAAGCCATAGTATGAAACCAGTATTACTATTTATGGGCAAATATTGCAGTATGAAAACACTGTTATAACATCACAGACCACAGCAGACAGTGATCGATGCAGCTCTGATATAATATCAGTAACACTTCTATATAACTCAAGTGGTGGGTAAAATGTTGTAAATAAATAAGAAAATGTTGAAATTGAGATTTAAATCACAACCAAGGTGAATTTAACAGTATGTATTTACACCAGGTATGTGCACACATAGGGTTTTAATGCCAGTGGCTTAAATAATTATGTGACAATTTGTACTCCATGTTTACAATAGTCACCCACTACACTGAACATAGAACAAGCTGTGATACATCGAGTACAGTGGGGGAAATAATTATTTGATCCCCTGCTGAATTTGTAAGTTTGTAGACTTACAAAAAAATGAACATTCTCTAATTTACGAGGTAGTTTCATTTTTATGGAAAGAGACAGAATATCAGCCAAAAATCAAGTTACATGAAAGTTATAAATTGATTTGCATTTCACTGAGTGAAATAAGTATTTGATACCCAAGCAAAACATGACTTAGCACTGGG
>JBBPCZ010000019.1:336528-350036 GCA_037974445.1 Brycinus macrolepidotus | reverse complement strand
TCACTCAATGACATGCAAATCAATTTATAACTTTTATGTAACATGTTTTTTCTTGATTTTTGGTTGATATTCTGTCTTTCTCCACAAAAATGAAACTACCTCATAAATTAGAGACTGTTCATTTTTTTTTAGTCAGCAAACTTACAAATTCAGCAGGGGATCAAATAATTATTTCCCCCACTGTATACAGGATATCACTTAGCCCTAACTCAAGTCAATGAAGTATAATTTAAGGTAAAATGTATTCAAATGCAACTAAAAGAGTAGCAATATTTTAGTTTCCACCTCTGCACAATATACAGTTCAGTTCTGTAAAAAAAAAAAAAAAAAACAGGCTGCAGTACTCTACTAGGAAACCCAATCAGCTCGTATGAACGAAACACTCAAGTGGAAATGGTGTCAGTGGTGTTTGGGAACCATGGCTCGGTCTAAGTGCTTGTGGACGTTCTCCACTTCATCAAATCACACAAAAGAGTGAAAAGCTTTTTTTAGTTCTGATGGCAACAACTACTACGCCTCTTGACATGGCTCTGAGTTTATCTTCCCAGTGGATAAACTGAAAAGCTACAAAACCAGATTCTAAGGGTATTTAATTTACCGTTTTATTTTATTCATTTAGGTAATGTTATTTATTTTATTTGGCTATTCTTATGCCATTTTCTCCTCTCCAATGGCCACATATTTCTCTTTCACTAAAGTAAGAAGCCAGTATTGAACTGAGGCTCTGGAGCCAGACTCAGATCAATACAATTTATCCTACATACAATTTGTCTTACATACAATTTATCTTACAAGGTCCATGAAAGCTACTGTTGGTGTCTTTTTCAATTTGCTCAAAGGGAAAGCTGCTAGTTGTAAAGAAGGGTTGGGAAAGGTATTGTACTACCACAATCCTTCTGGCTGGACAAACAGTACTGTGGATATAGGCATATGTATGGATGCTTTTAAATGTAATTAAGTTAATTTGTAAATTAATAACTTATAAATTACACTTAACTTTATCAAATTACACTATACGCCCAAAAGTATCTAGACACCAGTATGTGAAGTCATGATTTCAGCTTGGATAATCTTCATAGTAAACCACAGCAAAACATAGACATTCTGGAGTAGCTGCACATGAGCCTAAGGTCACCATGTCTGATGCCACACGTCAGCTAGAGGCCCCAGCAGAGGGGCATAAAGACCCCCAGCACTGGTCTGTGGAGCAGTGCGTCCTCTGGAATGATAGAGCTCCATCTAATACCTTTGGGATGAGCTGGAGTGACAATTGTGACCCAGAGCTAAACGTCTGCTTATAATCCATTCATCCATTTTTAAATAAACTGAAGCAAAAACTTCTCTATCGTCACAAAATGTTTCCCAATGCACAACAGATAAAAAAAAAATTCAAAGCAACACAAGTTGGTGACATGGTTTACAAATGCATGTTGGATCATTCAGCTTCACATTACTGATGACCCTTATGATACTCTGCTTACTTTCTGAAAAAGTTGTTTGGTCCTTGCTGGTTGCACATTGGAAAACACGCTGGTTTTTGTTTATTTATCACACGCTCCTTGGCCATATGCCATCATACATCACATCAGTGCTTGTTGTAAATAATGCAAATGATAACTTGTTCCAGGGAATGGATCACATGTAAGGTGCTGAGAGCTTTCACTTACCTGGGAGAATGTGCTTTTAGCTCCAGGGCCGTAGTTAACTAGAATTTATTACAGGATAGTCCACAGCTCTGCCTGCTCGTGTCAGCCGACCATTTTAAACTTTTACTTTTTAGCCACATCCACTCAGCCTACAACTGTTTTGTCTGATCTTGGTAAGTTATAGTTTGATTTTTGTATGTTTTATTGCATCTATACATTTTTGTGTCTCTTATAAGCTTTAACTTTGTTTTAATATTTACTTATTTTATTCAGTGTCTCAATTCTATCAATACGTTTTGAACAGGTAATTTTACTACTTTTTATCCTTTAATTCATTTTATTCTTTTCAATTTCTTGTTTTTTGTTCTAAGGCTCACCTACACTGCAGATAAAGGTCACTCCCAATGTTCTCCCTAGTATAGAGCCTTTAAATAAAGGTTGATTAACATCCATGTCTGATGTCAACAATGCTCATGTGACAGAATGCAATCAAGTTGTTACAGCAGTGGTTCAAGCCTTTTAAAAAGGAAAGAGGTTGTTATTGCAGCGAAGGGGTGACAAACTCCTGATTAAACCCTTGATGTCAGAAGAACCATTTCACAATACATAAAGTGTATCTTGGGGCCTGTTTTGATACCTGCCGCAAATCTTCAGTTAACAGAACTCTGGCAGCAGCAAGGAAAGAGAAAACTGAAGGAAAGAGATGAAATGATCCTTTATCTAGACTATGCTGTACCGCACGATCACGAACATATAAACATCCAAAAGTACTTTCGTGTCCTTTTCCTCATGTCAGATAAATGATCATTGCAAAACATTCCATCTATTAGACAAAAAATAAAAATGATGACCTATTCAGGGAGGTTTGGAGAGAGAAACCTGATGTTGGCATGGATACAGAAGGCCACGGCAGAAGCACAGTGGGGCTCTATCACCCTGACTCATACAACAGGACGTGCGTTACGGCGGCTGACCTGACACATTCGAACGAAACGGACGAGTCCGAGGTGTGAGCGTGTGGTAAATTGCAGCGAAATTGGACGGCGACAGGCGAGGGCTCGTTTGATCAAGCATTTGTCAGGTCTGACGCCGTGCAGGCAGATAATGTAGGTGACCCAATTTGGCTTCACTTCAGAAGAGGGATTTCACTGTGATGGCAAAAATGGGGACAGTGACCCAAAAGTGAGGAGGAGTAATGTGAAGAGACATGAAATGACAATGAAAGATTGGCACCCACGATAAAAGGTACAAATAACTGGGCCGGTTACAACACCTGATTACACTGATATTGCAAAGAAGTGCTCAATGATCTTTGCGCACTAGTTAAATAAGCTGTTTTGACATGTACACTCTATGTGATTATCCAAGGGAGGTCAAAGTCCAACCTCTAATTATAAGTAATTGTGCTAGAGTTGGAAACAACAGTTCCCATTCTTCTTAGGCTGAACAGAGAAGACGGAGACAAAAGAGTTTCACACAATTTAAAACGTCTCTCTCATTAAAGGTGCACGGGGTTGGAGTTAATAGCAGTCGAAGACTGTAATAAATAAGTCTGAATTCTTTACTGAGAGTTAATCTTTCTTCTAGCATTTGACATGGTGGCTCTTCCTGTTGTTTTAAACTGGGTTTTTAACTCTAACTCTAAGTTGCATTTATCACAAATGAAATCATGGTATTACAGCATATTAATCATTTCTCACTCTTGGCTCACTGAAACCTCCAGGTAAATTATAAAAATATAAAAGTCATTGTAAATAAAATCAGTAATCAGTAAAAAAGTAATTGTGTTAGTAATCAGTAGTAAAAATCAGTAGTAAAAATTGTGTGAGATCAGTGATAGATGAATTTTATAGCTAAGCAATACATCTGTGAAAATGTTACTAAATTTTACCCGTACTGCTTCAACACAGAATGTAACAGAATGAGGCTGGAACCCGTCACTGCTTCAATCTTTACCAGCTCAGTGAGACAGAGACTAATCACCACTGACTTAACACTGCTACAGAGAGAGAGACCGACACAGCTTCAGTGAGAGAGAGAGCAAGAGAGAGAGAGAGAGCTAGGGGAGAGGGGGAGGGAGAGAGAGAACGAAAGAGAAAGAGCAAAAGAGAGAGAGAGAGAGAGAATGGGAGAAGGGGAGAGAGAGCTTGAAAGAAGGGGGAGAAGGGGAGAGAGAGATGTGGGAGTGAGAGGAGGATAGAGAGAGAAAAGAAAGGAAGACAGTGAGACAGAGAGAGGGGGTGAGAGATAAAGAGAGTAGGTGAAAATGGAGAATGGAGAAAGACAGAGGGGGAGGGAGAGAAAGAGAGATGGAGAATGAGAGAGCTCACAGGCAGAGGAGAGCAATGGCAGGCAGTAGATGTCAGAAAGGAACGGATTCTGATGCAAATTCTATACAGTGGGGAGGAACTGAGAGATGGAAAATGAGACATATAGAGAAAGTAGCTCTAGGCAGTACTGATAAGACAATATTTTCCAAATATTGCACTTTATTGTGGTAGCAGATTGTATTTAAGCTTCTCTATTAGACTTGTGGGTCCACACTTCAATTATGTATAGAATAATTCTTAGTAGTTGTTGGATAACTAAGTTTATTAAGTGAACCTATTCTTCCTGAGTCTTAAAGCTGTGTAAAAAGAATTTTATCCAAACCTGACAGAGCTTCTCTTGATTTAACTGTTTTGTTCCATTTTCTTCTCTATATAACACCAAGCGGGCCTCACACAGTACCGTAAAACACATTTCTGGAAAAGAAACAAATATATTGATTGTGTATGTCCCCCCCTGTGCTGCCAAAATGGCTCTGACCCATCAACACATGCACTCCACAAGGCCACTGAAGATGTGGTATCTGGAGCAAGTGTGAGTTGGGGCCTCCATGGATCATTTTGGCAGTTTGTCGAGTACATCCAAAAGACGCTCATTCAAACTGAGATTCGGGAAATTTGGAAGCAAAGGTGTTACATGTCAAAGTAACATCCAAATGAACGCCAGGATCTAAGGGTTTCCCAAGGTAAGCGACGCAAATGCATCTGGATGTCCACATGATGTAAAAGAAAACATGATTCATCAGACCAACCCACCTTCTCCTATTGCTCCATGGTCCATGATTCTCACATGGCTACAGTAGGTGCTTTTAGTGAGGGACAGGGGTCAGAATGGGCACGCTGACTGGTCTGCAGCTATGCATCCCCATACACAGCAAGCTGTGATGCACTGTGCATTCTTATACCTTTCTATTATAGCTAGCATTAACCTTGTCAGCAGTTTGTGCTACAGTAGCTCTTCTGTGGGATCGGGCCAGATGGGTGAGCCTCCTCAGGTGCATGAATGAACCTTGGGCCACGACCCTGTCACCGATTCACAAGGCACCATCCTTGAACCATTGTATACCAGAAACACGCCACAGGACCCCCTGTTTTGGAGATGCTCTGACCCAGTCGTCTATCACAATTTGGCGCTTGTCAAAGGCGATCAGATCCTTACGTTTGCTCATTTTTCCTGCTTCCAGCACATCAGCTTCAAGAGCTGGATGTTTACTTGCTGCCTTATACATCCCACCTCTTGACAAGTGCCACTATAACAAAATAATCACTGATGTTAACTTCACCTGTCAGTGGTTGTAATAACAGGTGCATTATTATTATTATTACTAAACTTACTAAATGATACAGTTTTTATGTTTATTGAACTGTTCTTAAAAAAACTGAAGCATCCCGGAAAATATATCAATTGCAGTTTTTGTTACTTTTCAATAGACAGAACTAAAATCAATAATGTTGTGGCAACAATGCCGGTATGAGAGTGTATATCCAGCAGCAGTATATAGTAGGGATGTCACGATTATAAATTTTGATGGCACGATTATCGTCTGGGAAATAAACACGGTTTCACGATTATCACAATTTTTTCGCATGTATTAATTTCACAATGTTGACAATCACATTCTTTAGAGGTTTTTACCTTTTATTTACTGCTGTCTTTTAAAAAAAGACACAAAAACCATAAACAAATAATACAGTGCATAAATGGAATATAAACAAATGGATACTGCCTTTTGAAACATAAATAATAATGTAAACAGCGATGCTTCATAGCGAAAACAAAACTAATCAAAGTCTATTTCTTTAGAATTAAATTTAAGCTTACATATTAGCCAATTTCCCCATTTAATTGTCTGCAGTGCTTGCTTCAGTTCTATCAGTTTATATTAAAGTTTTAAATCGCGGTTAATCGTGAAATCGGTTAATCGTGACATCCCTAGTATATAGTTATGAATAAGCAGAACACAAAGACAACAAGAACAAATACAAAGCGAGAGCTAGCACTCCATAGCTGCCTTAATTCACTCTACAATGTGCACTTAACTGCCTACTTGAAAGCCTCATTTCATTGATTCTCTGTGGCTGCCGCAGTATGTACTGGCTGTGATCCAATTTACTAAGCAAATGGCAATACTGTTAATATTTCAGTCTACATTGAGTCGTCAGTAAATGTCATGTGCAGTCACCAGCTGAGGTAAGGTGATGGAAAGCAGGTGACCATGCCTTCACTCTTCCGCATCACTAGATACAGACGAATTAAATGCACAGAGACAGCGCAGTGCTCTGCAGGCAGTCAATATTTATTGAAGTATCTGGAGTACACATTATATAGTTTGCAGTCTTATATACCATATAGTAATACGAATACAGATCACTAAGCTTTAATTAGCACATAAATACTCCCTCAGTGTCAGGCAGACTGTGAAGGAAGACTTCACACTCCTTTCAGAAATTACTTCATTTTTGTTGTGTAGTTTGTAAAGACTATCCTGAGAAGAAGCAGCTTGAATCTGTCAGTATGACCACCTGAACCTTAAGCAGTCTTTGACAAAAGAAGAAACCAAGTGGTTTGGTAGATCTGTGAATCAGCACTGATTGTATATTCACCCATGTTAATGGCTCCCCACGACAAACAAGGCAAGGCAACCCCTAAAATGGCGTATTACTCTGCTATTAATCTTAAAACTTACTGAATAACTGCTACTGGTAATTAGATAAATACTATGAACGCAATCTGTAAGTTACGAGAGCGAGGATTTGAAGCGTGGTCACATGCAGGGTCCTGCTGTTGAAGGGGTTAAACAGACATGCCAGATGAACTTTCAGCTTTGGATTAACAGCGCCACACACTCCACACAGCCAAGGCATGGTGGAGGCTTCACGCAGGTAATGGAATCTACCCCCGAAGTGAGGAGAGAAATGAATCCCCTGACAGGCACCTGCGCTCCCAAGTGAGCATCCATGGAGCGCGTTGCACTTTCTCTCTCTCTCACTCTCTCTCTCTCCACATACCTCTCTTGCGCTATGCCGTTCTGTCCTTCTGTGCCTTAGACCTCCTTTTTTCTTTTTTTAATTTCATGTTTCTGGGGTACAATTGTGCCTCCAGTCTTTTTTTACAATCTTTTCAAATTTTTAATTAGCTTTACTGCACCAGTTAAAAGTATTACTACCTTTTGCTTATCTGGGTCTGGAAATGAACTACTTTTCTTTCCTCTGGCAGGGTTTTAACCCGTAAACCCCCCATTTGTTCATCTCTTGAGACAAGAACATCAGGTAGTGAAGAGGCACTGAGAAATATAGAGGCAATACTTTGGCCTGCTAAATCAATACTGCTGAGACCTCGCCTCACTACAGCACGGCTTCACTGGAAAAGCTTCATCAATTATTTAAGCAGGGTGTGCTTGTCACATATATGGTCGTGTGAGATGATAAAATACATAGGGGAAAAAAACAGCTGGAAAACGGATGGACAAGATATGGGTTCAGGTAGGGACACACATTTAACGCAGACTGGACCAACTTGGCTGCATTTGTGCTGGTTTGAGATTAGGATGCCTTCAAACGGCTGTTTTTGAGCGTTGTTTTATTCCCTACCCGTATTCGGACATGTCCCGCCTCCTGCAATAGGATTGGTCAATATTCTGCCCGTTCTGCGCAATGATTGGCTGCTTCCAGCCCAGTGCAGTAACATAAACCAATGATAACGCGGGAGTGCGGGGCTTGTCTGAAAACGGGTGGAAGAATACAGCGCGTTTACCTTACGACTCCAGCTGCTCCGAGTTACGCAGTCTATCTGAACATCAAAGACACACACACACCCTCACATCCAGCGACTCTGGGCAAGACATATCATTTAAGAAACCAACAATAATAGATCTTATTCTTTAAAAGAACCGAGAGCCTCCCTTACCAAAAGAAAGTCTGCATTTAAGAAAGTGTTTCTGAGAGGCTGAACTGCATTAATGCCAGTTCCGCGCTGGGGTGAAGGAGTTTTAACCAAAAACGCAGCTACACCCAACTTTTTTGGGGTCATTTGCAATTAGAAATAAAGTTGACAAAGTGCAAGCACACACATACACACACACACACACACACATACACAAAAGACACTCACGTCTAGGATGACGGAAATGCCTTTCCGTGGCTCTGGGGCGAAGAACTGCTCCTGGGCAACGGCCACCTCCGCCTCCTCCTTGGCGTACTCCCGCGTCGAGATGCTTTTGTTGTCGCTCATCTTGGTGACTATCCAGCGGACTAGCCCGTCGATCCCCCCGGGCTGGGCTCCGCCGCTGTTCTGGGCCGGTGCAGCCGTCGCTGTCTCGCTGTCCCGCGGCCCGCCGCCTCTGGGCTGCTCGCCGCTGTCCTGCGCGCGGAGTTTGCCTTGTTCCTTGTGGAGCAGCTTGTGGACGCCGTCCCTGCAGTAGCGCGCTGCCTGCTCACACATCCTTTTGCCTTGGCGCGTTCATGCTGCGCGCTATGGGGGCCGGTCCCTCCCTCCCCTCTGACATCAGCACATGCCCAAACACGCGCGCGCGCGCACACGCACCTCTCCAAAGGCGTGCGCGCGCGCGCACTCTCCCTCTCACACACACACACACACACACACTCTTACACGCACACTCACTCTCCCTCACACACACACATGCACACGCTACTCTGGAGTGCCGGAACAGCCCTGCATGCACACTCTCTCTCTCACATACACTCTCCCACACACACACACACTCTCTCTCACAGTCTCTCTCTCTCCCTCTCACACACACACACGCTTTCTCTCACACAGCCCCACCTAGTTCATAAGCTCTCAGAGATATCGGCAGCAGATTCACCACTAAAGACAGTGGTTCTCAAAGCTGATCCTGGAACATCCCTGCTTTGCACGTGGTTTAAGTTATTCGTGCTCCAACACACCCACTTTAACTTTGTGAGGAACACTGGAGATCAATGTTCATCCAAATCTTTTTTTAATAAATACATCCTCAAAACTTCTCTCAGTCCAATTAAACAGCTCTTCATTAAAGTGGTGCAGACATCTGAACCCTGGTCCTGGAACAGCCCAACCCTGCATTTGTGGTGTCCTTCCAAACTTAGCAACGTTGGCTTCATAACTGCAGTGCTAAACCAAAGAAGCAAAATGTGGACATTTGGCTAATTGACTACATTTGCGGAAAGTGGAAAATAGTGGGAATTTGCCAAACTAATCCTTTAAAGTAGCTACACGAATTAATTAGGAAGTGTGTCTGGATACTTCTGGACATAGTGCATAGGAAATCATTCAGAAATGTGTGTGTGACAGCAGGAACTAATAAAAAAAAAAGCCTTTCTAATGTGAATGCCCATTTAAAATAACAATTTATTCTTTGTTTTTCTTAAAAAGCAACAAATAAGCAAAACAAACATTACCGAGACAGTTCAAGGCCACATATGACTCATAGCTGGGGTTGGTGGATGAATTATCTCTAGCTGGAAAATTCAGTTTAATTGTTAGGTTTAATGTGTTCAGCTTATACAGGCTGCACAATGAGCAAGACTCTGATAGCAGTGTTTTATGGGTTTTTTTTTAAGAACAAGAAAAAACAAAAATTAATCATGGACATAAAGCTTTAAGACCTGAATAAAACCCTGACCAAAAACCTGTCCAATCCCAGTGGCTTCTTCTGTTATCAAACTCAGATTCCGAATGGGCTGGTTCGTAATTATGGGAGTCTCCCAGGAGAATTTCCAGCCTCTTCCAGAAACACTTAGCAGAAGACAGCTATGTGAGAATTAGACCACAAGTACTGAAGTGGATAACTAGGTGAGAAGCAGGAACGTGTGACCTAAATATTCCAGGCTACTCTAACTGAACATTCACATTACTTCAATCGTATCGAGAAAGGTGAACTTTTCTTAAATTAGACCTGGAATGTGTTCCTACAGATGTAGAATGGGCAAATACATGCCAAACAATGGCTCAACTGCCAAGTTTCTTTGAAAGGATTTCATCACTTGTGAAACACATTCTGTGCCAGCAGACTTACAAGGTTCAACTATGACTATACTGGAGTCAAAGCAGACTCCCAGCGGATCATTTCCATATTATATGATTCTGTCTAAATGTATTTTGGACAGCAAAACAACCTTGTTGGCAGGAAGTAAAGAGAGTGATGAAAGAACCGCTGGCGTAGTAGGTGACATACTGGTACTCTGGAGATCCAGCAGAATGTGTCATGGATAAGGACAAGCATTTAGTGAGTATATTCTTGGCAGCTTGTTGCAAACCTTTAACCTTGCAGCAACAGCTCTGAACATAAGACCAATTACTTTTCCTTAGACTTTAGACTTAAAGTGGCAGACGGAGGTTCCAAAAATCTTGGCTGAAAAACAATATATAATATATGACCCTCCACAAGACCTGATGGCTGTTCGTGACAACTGAAAGAGGCAAAACTGACTTTGCCAATCCTGAATCATCTCTGAAATTATATGACTGTTTATAATCTTTAAGCATACGAAATACAGGTTTTGTATATTTTAGTGGATATGCAACTGTTCTTCGTTGTGGCTGTTGTACAGTTGTTGTGGTTTACTCATGACTGGTGATGAAAACTGTAGGCTTCAATATTACGGGTTGATTCCTGACCTGATCCTCTCTACTTTGAGGTGAAACATGGAAATAATCTGTGTATTTGATGGCTTTTCTGTTCCAAATAAAAAGGAAAGTATTTCAAGAACAAATCTGAGATTTGACTCATCTGCACTGAGAGGAAACCCAGTACTTCCGTTATTTTGAGAGGGGTGTTTTCTCACTTGCTTTCTCACTCATACAACACCCTCATTACCTTAGCGTCTACATAAAGGCCTCAGATGACCTTTGCGAGTTGAAAGGCTCCCCTAGTTCTGCCCTTTGCCAGTGGTGATTAAGTCCTCCCTTCTAAAAGGCCCCTTTATTTAATTGGCACTCAGAACAACCCCCCCATACACAGTTTGTGGTCCTATAGTGAGGCATTTAGCCCAACAGGAACACAGCGCTGAAAATATGTCTCTTTAATGTACAGTGAGTGGGGGCAAAAGCCTTTTCTGCTTTTTCTTTCCCAAGCTGAGCTTTGGTAATTACGACAAGCCGTAATCTCTTGTCTTCGGTGGCACCCGAGACACCACCCCCTGCCGTCCCAGTGTGGCTGTTACAGGCCGTTTCCCACCTCTGTGCGTAAGCCAGCGCAGCGGTGTACCTAGAAGGCCTTTAACAGGTGAGCAACCATTCTGGTTACTGCAGCTATAGGCACTTGCTGAAGTGCCCAGTGGGTGGCCAGCTCCTCCACGCTCTGTAGGGCCCTTTTCATGCCTGGCCACAGAATGGTAGGCTGCCTGCCACTGAGCCCTACTGGAACTAGTGTCCTCTAGCTCTTCCACCGAAAGCCATTTTGTCTTGATTACTCTGGAAATGGCTAATGAGTGCTGGTGGATGCATATAGAGCCATGAAATGCATCTCTGGCAGACACAGTCCACTCTATCAATGCACAGTCCACTGAATCACTGAAGGGTCTGTTCAGACAATTAGGCCTGATGATTATTACTTCAAGTCTACGTCACACTTAAAAATAGCAGATATGATACTTGTGCTGCATTGGTTAAAGGGACAGATTTTTTCAAGAGTTATTTCATAAGCAGTTCAGCACCATCATATTGTCAACTGACCTACTTAATGGCAGGGGCTCAAGAGGGCATTTGGAGAAGAGGGTATGGTGAACAAATTGCAGAAAAATTGAGAGCCAATTTAAACTGTGTCTCTATGAGGACTATTGCTTAATGTCAGGCTGCCCTTGCTTTGGCTCTGCTCGCCCACTCTCTCATTAAAAGCACTCCCACAGTCCATGAAGTGTCTCGCCAGACTGAGGCAAAAAAAAAAAAAATATTAAACTCATGCAGACCTTAAACTGGAGGAAAACACTCACTCATACTGTGCATAGAAATGTATTTCTATGCACATACATGCATGCACAAATCTCTATTAAGGGTAGAGAGAATATACTCTTATAAGTCATGTCATGTTGTGAGGGCAGCTAGTGCACCTCCTGGTGGAGGTCAGTAGAAAACCGGGACTGGACTGGACAGCTGCAACCTACAGCTACATTTTAAAAATACTTCTAAAACTAAGCTAAAGGGGGAAAATGTATTAAATATTTTCAAAATAAAACATATGTAAACTGTTTTAAATGGAAACTGTACACGTACGAACAAACAGTATTTATTTCTTTTGCAAATTAATGTTATGTGTGATTCTTAGGAAAAATGTAATTTATTGCAATATTTAGAGTTGCAGATTTGTTCTCCGACCCTCAGCAACAACCTATGAAGTCTTTTCTCTCTGGGACTGCTCAGGGCAGAAGCCTTTGAGGTAGTACACCCAGGAGATGCCCTGTCCATGGCCTTCTGCCCGTGGGCTGGAGATGGTCAGCTTCCCAGTGCAGTGGACTTTGGAGCCTTCAGGAGGACCCTCAAAGCCCACCAAAATGTTGTGGGTCTTTTTGGAGCGGATGCTGTCCACGCCCTTGACGGTGAAGGCTGGGCTGTCCACTTGAAAAGAGAAGGTGGTGGTCTGCAGAAAGACATTCTTAAAAGGGATGGAGATGTTGGAGCCGGCACGGATGGTCAGGGGGCCATGGGCTTTAGGAAGGGTACAGGTACCATGGAGTGGGAACACATACTCCCCGCCGATGCTGGACGTAAGTGTGAGCAGGCCTCGCACTTCACCCAACTGGCTGGGCTCGAAACAGACTTCCACGCTGACCTCGATGCCTGACTGGAAACCTGCCGGCGCTGTAATGGTCCTGTCTACGATGAAGTCTGGACAGTCTGTCTGAAGGTGTAGTCAGTAAAGTGGTTAGTAGGATTAAACTACTTTGGCAAAAAGTTTTTTAAAAATTGTCCATTTCCCTTAAAGCACACTACATAGTTAAAACAGTAGTAGCAGCCATTTTGAATTTTGTCCATTATCATCAGTCGTTCAACAACTGTGCAATATTAAGCTCTGATGAGCTCTGATGCTAAATTCATGGGCAAAAAAGACTGACTGAAGATGAGTGAAAATAATGTAAAATATTACAATGTAACAAGAGCACACTAATTAAAGTGCTGCTCTGAACATGCCAATTTTATTTTAATTTTTAACACTGGACTGAGCTGGAGTTACCTTGCAGGTGTACTCGGCCTTGACACGGGAAAAATTGGTGAACTTGGCAGAGAGGTAGAAGCTGCTGCCCAGTGGGGTTCTGAAGTAGAGGGGTTTTTCGGGAGGTGCTGGCAGGGCACGGAGCAGCAACTCGTAATGGAAGAAACCCAGTTCACTGTTATGTAGCACCAGCCGAGTTGTGGACTCGCCTGCACGCAATGGCTGGTACTCAAATGTCAAGATGTCCTACGAGAGAGTGAGGGAGTTAACATTCAGTTAACAGTTCTTGGAAACTAGAAACAACTTCAAAAAAGCTTCCCTTACACTTCATTTATTTATATTAATTTTAAAACTAAGCAGAAGGCTTTTGCCATGCTCCTTTGTGT
>JBBPCZ010000019.1:310863-333674 GCA_037974445.1 Brycinus macrolepidotus | reverse complement strand
AAATACTGGATGATAAAGTAAAGTAACGCCAACTGTTCACTTATTAAAAGTGAGGAGGCAAAAAATCTTTATTGGGCATTTCATAAGCACACACATTCCTGATTTAGTGCAGCATCACCAGTTCTTAATTGTTACTACTTTTGCACAACAGCTTCCATAAGAACCTTCAAAAGCAAGTCCTACCTTCGACAGCGCAGGCACTGAGAGCTGAGAGGGCACACTAATGTCCACACTGCGACATTCAGCTGAGAACACCAGGTTTGTGGGTAATGGATTGTCCACCATCATGCTAGCTGAAGTTGTCTGCCTGGCCGTCGTTACCATTTCGATAGTGCTAATCACTCCTGGAGGTGTGGCCTTGAAGTTGAGGTAGTAGAATAGGTATTCACCTGTGACCTCATTCTTAAAGGTCAGCTGTGAAATGAGGAAGTGAAACAAGTTTTATGTATTATGCAGTACAGTATTATGCTTATAGGGCTTAAAAGGAAAAACTGCTGGCTAACATTTGATTGTTAGAGGAGACCGGAAACAATTTGCATAATGCTATAATACTAAATGGCTAACTTGCAAGAATTATTACCATTTTTGGGTTTTACTTGGCATTGATGTAAGTAGCATTAAGCTGAAGATTGAATTAATACAGAATGTAATATGGTTTGGCACTTGCTTTGGCATTGTATTGGCCCTCTTTGTAGCTAAAGAAGGAGATTCTGTAGTCCCGTTTGGCCAGGGCAGGCACGTCCACATAATCCAGGCCCTTCAGGGAGACAGTGCTGTCTGGACGTTCAGGCTTAAGAATCTCTACTACAGCACGAAATCTGCACAGCAGGGACCCAGTCACCATTTAGCAAAAGACATATACAATTATCAACAGTTTTATACAGTGAGTGAGTTTGTGTGTGTGTGTGTGTGTGTGTGTGTGTGTGAAATACCTCTGTGGCCTGAGCAGCCAGTTCTGAACAGGCAGTATTTCTGTATATGGTGTTTTGCAGGGGATCTCATGGTTGATAGTGCCCACCGCTTTAGGTGGTTCTGACATGCCCTGCAGGGTGTAGAGCATGCCTGTGCCATCTGGGAAAGAAAAGAAGACAGAGCCCTGGGCCAGACACAAAAACACATACGTTAAAAACACAGAGAGGAGGCCACTTCTACTGGCTGTAAAACAGTAAGCTTGGGTTAAAATTACCATAATAATTAGCATTCAGCTTCAAAGCTCCATATCTATATATCAATTTGTTTTTGCTAAAAAAAATCAAAGTGAGCACAAAAGAGTGTTTTTTATTCATTGTGAAGTGTCTGAAATCTGAACTGACTGAACCTGGCAATTAAACTGAAATTTCCAGTAAGAGACGACTCGTTAACTGACCCCAGGTAGGAATCGTTTGTAGGCTTGAAATGTCCCAGTAAAGTATCATTTGTATCTTTATTCACTTCTGATGAAAAACAATGAATAAATAAAGCAGCTAAAAGCGGTTTGTGAAAAAAGGCTGTCCACAGAGGATGATTATTTTTTTTAGCTCACAGCAAGTCATACCATGTCCTAAAGCATTATGTGCATCATCTTAATATGGAACTGCATTAGGTTTGAGAAGTTTTAGGGATGTATTTATGAAAAAGATTTGTGTATGTATTGACTTTTAGTGTGTGTTAGCAACGTCAGACTCCAAGTTCTAGTTCTATACTGGCTGAACAACTACATCTGAAGTCTGTTAAAAATGGTTTACATTTAATTATTCGACAAACTATTCTTTTACATTTTTAAGATTTACCTGGTGTTTTCTGCCCTCTGTGGTCATGACCAAGGGCTTGTAAGTAATCTCATAGGCTTTGTTCTGCTGGTAGGGTTCGATGACAAAGGAGGTTGAAGCAATCCAGTACTCGCCCTCGATAACTGGCTTCAGGCTCCAGCGCTGGTTTGTGCGATTGGACAGACTAAGAGACTGAGTGCACTGACTGCGCACCTGGCATACAAAGGTCACAACCTGCAGGTGAGAGAAAATGTATTAGATCAATAGACTGTAATGTTACAGATATTCATTTAATTAGTATTTTTAAAGCTACAGGTATTCAATGTTCTAAAGTGTTTTTAGCATTCTTCAGGGTCACAAGCTATCTGCATCAATAAACAAAGCACTAATTGCTATCAGTACCCATGTTGATCAGTTTGAGGAAAAGAGCCTTACCTGATTTGCAACTGGAGCAGCTATGCAAGAGCCAGTCAGGGTGAGGGTCACATGTTTGCCTGCCTCAATGTAGCAACAAAGGTTTTCATAGCGCACATCCTGCTTCATCTCTACAGGAGAAAAGGTCACCTCCAAAGGTACCTCCATTCCTGGATAGATATAGCCTTCAGCAGGGCAGATACTGAAGTCTGGAGCAAAACGCTCAACATCCCACTGGAACCTAATATGAAAACATGCAAAAGTCACATCTAAAATAGTGAAGTGGACTTATCATATATGGTTGCGGAATATCCTTTGTGTAATAGTCGAAGCGGAATATGTCATTTGTTTTTAGAAGTTATGAAAGTCTTATATAAGAGCTACCAGACCGTATGTTATTACCTCATCTCTATAATATTACACTGTGTATGTGTACAATAAAAATACAATTAATTAAGTGATTATAGGAACTAAAATGAAATTATATCAGCATCATGGGAAATAGTAAAACTGAGACTGGATTGCGAATACAAAAAAAAGTTGACAAAGAGCAATTCTAATTCTCCCCCCCAGAGTACATTTAGAACACAGGCTGCTATGTGACTTTGTGTCTGTACATACTTAGCCCCAATGTCGCCTGTGTTCTGCAGGATGATGCGGCGTGTGGCTTGGCAGCGCTGGGCCACAGCCCCAAAGGCCAGGTAGTCCTGGTCCAGTGTGACCTCCACGCCCTGGCATGAGCCCTTTAGCACCAGCAGGGGGCGCACGGTGCCCAAACACTCCAGTTGCAGCTCCTCACTGAACAAAGCCATGCGCTGTTGAGGGATGAAGACCACCTCCACCACACATTTTCCCCCTCCACCCTGCAGGGTCACCTCCCCTTCTGGACGCAGGGACAGGACCTGGAGAATTTACAGCATAAAAAGCATACCTTCATGGTACAAATGTTTTCAGGAAGCATATATCCGCTCATGATATAGGCAAAGAAGGTACTGGACAAGGAACTATTGGAGTGGGGCTGGTTATACTGAATGTTGCAAAATAAGTTGTTATGGATATTGGTAGGACAAGGAAGATGCCTTTTGTTCATGCAGTGCAAAGAGAACATAAGGCAGAAATTAATTCAGGAATAGTTAGGAGCAGAACTAACTTTTAAGGAAAGAAAGTGCTTATACACCACACATGCTAAATTGTGATTGCATGCGTGTGTGTATGTGTGTGTGTGTATTTATCCTACCTTAGAGTCCAACAGAGCATGTGCAGTGGGTGTGAACAGGAGAGAAAAGGTCAGAGGTGAGGGACTGTTGTTGATCAAAGGGATGAGCTTCCTGGTCTTCTGGCCCACCTGCAAGGTTCCCAGCTTTACAATCTTGTGTTTTGGATCTTCAACATCAACCTAAGAAAGTCAGACACACACAGCAGAACACCAAAGAGTCTGAGAGTAAATCCTGTCCACCAAAGAGAATCGTTTTCAAGCAGATCAGACTGCATTGTGAGCAAGGGCGCATAGTTTACCAAAACCATACAAAAGATTTTACAGCTCACCAGAGATATTTTCTTTCTCACCTTCATCTCGATTCCTTGCCCCAGGATCTCCACTACCTGCTTAGCACACGCATTGATCTCAAAGACCACCTTCTCATGGTAGTGTACTGTTTCTCGAGGGTAGAAAGTAAAAAGCACTTCCATGCGACCACCAGGGGGTAGCACCTCAGGGGTGAAGCTCACTTCCAGAAACGGGGTGTTGGAGAATAAGCAGTCCACACTGTAAAAAATTACAAACATGGCGTTAAAAACAAACTCTGTCACAAGAAACAGCTCAATGATAAGCGAAAACTGTACCTTAAACCATTTCTTTAAATTCTCTACCTGTATTCTCTTTCTCCTTTATTGCTGATGAGAAGTGTGTGTGTCGCAGGCACCATGCCAGCAGAGTAGATGAAATTCATTCCAAAGTTGTATTTAAGGGAGGAGAATTCAAGGCCTGGGGCAGTGGCTGAACCCAGCAGAGAACAGCGGAAAGTTGGGCCATTCTTTACCTACAGAGGAAAAGGCATGAAAATACCGCAAGGACAAAAAAGAGAAAGAGAGAGACATAAAGAGAGAAAGAGAGCTATTGAAGCAGGCAACCACCTTGATTGCGAAGCCCATGTCTTTGAGGTTGCATTTCTGCTGGGGGAAGAAGCTGAGAATGCAGCAATTTCGTCCTGCTACAGGGACCACAGCTGTTCTGGGCTCCACCTGCAGCTGGCGTTGCAGTTCTGCAGGTCCCGTTAGTTCATATTGTACTTCCAGGTTGAACTTCCCCGGATTGGAAACAATAAAGGCACAGGTGGACTTGTCACTCAGCTCCACCTATCCAAAAAGAAGGAATGAAACAAAAGCTAAACATTTTCCACAACAGATGCAGTCTAAATGGAAATCTGAAAACCGTATTCCAACATAAATTGATTATGAAAAATTTCACACAATAACGTATCATATGCAGGGGAGTTTTTTCCAAACTTCCATTTTGATTGTTGCTGTATCCATTAAACTGGTAGTGTGACCAGAGAGCCAAACGACACACTAGCAAATTAACTGGAAAAACAAAATAAGAAGAGATCTTCAGTAGCTCACTATTTTGAAATCCACAAGATGAACATCAGTAGGTGAGAGCTCACTGAAGACTCCCTCTGGACTCTCATACTGGACGCAGGCATTCATGCTGTAACCCTCCGCCTTCACATTCAGTGTGAGTGGCTGGACCTTCCCTCTGACCGCTATGAGCAGATTAAATACCACTGGTCCTTCTTGCGTGGGTGTGAAGGATATGACAAGGGGGAGTCTGCCACACACACATACATATGTATTCAATATAGCCTCTATATTTAGACATGTCTGTATCAAAATGACACTGTTGGTAATAGATGTGTGGTTCTTTTGGGATTTTATTTGGTCTGACTTCAGTGCTAAGAAAGCCTTAGTTGCTCACCTATCTCTAGGGGGTATTGTCCCTTCTACGGGCTCCAGTAGCAGACTGTCTCTGAAGGCCTCAGAATGGCGAGAAGTATCCTCAATGGAGAAGTTAAAGGGTTTGCCTTCACCATTCACCATGTACACAGATTTACGGGCCTCATGACCTGTGTGTGCACATACACACCAAACAATGCCTTTCTGTCATTCTAATCAATTGTACATATTTCAGAGTTGCTCTAAAAAAGAGATTACACCTTTTGCGCCATGTGGCCGCTATATGTATATTCTTCTTCAGTACGACAAATGTTTAGGGTCTAAGCACTTTAATTGTGTTTTCTGCTCCCACTCGAAGTTTTCACACCTAATTGGAATCTCACCGATAAGTAGACTGCCCAGATTAACATGAGCATGATCGATGTACACAACTGGTTCATTAGCAGTGCCGACCAGCAGAAAGGGCACAGAGAGACTATGCTCTGGGATTAAGAAGGTCCAAAATGACTCCACCAGATCCAGCTCCTGGGCCTGGAACTTAAACGACACCTGGAGCAGAGGATTAGGATGGTTCATTAGAGTAAAAAACAGCATTAAGAGGGCAGACTGAATAGAATTCAATTGAGCATAACATGTATATGCTGAAAATACAGTAAGAAGCATTAATATTTTAGTCGCACATTAATGATTCAGATCAAACGGTTACCTTTTTATAAATATAAAATGTCAGCTTTTAGTTTTTTGTATTATTTTGTTGTACATCCCAAGCCATGTCAGAACAATTCCATTTTTGTGTTTAGTGTAAAACTGGTGTCAATAATTTTAAAGTTATAGCAATAAACAATAATTTTTTAACAATAATTTTAAAAGTAATTTTAAATACAGATAGAAGTAATAGAAAGTGACTATTTGGTTTTACTTCTTACATGCAAAAATATGTAACACTGGCCCACCAGTCTTAAAGGCAGTCTCTTTCAGCTGTCTTTAGACTTTTGTTTCCTCATTAAGAGGAAATGCAGTAGGAGAGTAGCTTTCCAATAATTCTTTCTGATGTTTTGGACTGTTGTCTTGCTACATTATGAACTTCCACGCAATGAAAAAACAACATCCATGTTTTGGAAACATCAAAAAAACAGTGAGGCAGCTCCACAGCAACCATGGCTCTACCTTGTATGCTTAAAGCCATTTCTCCACACTCTTCCCTTTTCATCATTTTGGTCTGAATTTAGTGCTACAAGGGTTTTTTTTCTCCATAGAACTCCCAGAACTCTTCTGTGCAGCTGCTGTGTTTCTCTTCTCAAAGTCACATGTGAATGGTAAACTGTGATTATTTTACCCGTACTCTGCATATTGTCTGAATTTATATATTTCTATATATATTATATATTTATAAGTTATTCTTTCTTCACAGCTTCAGTGATTTTTCTATCATCAGTTGTAGTCCTCTGGTTGTCACAGTTTGCTTGCTCCTCCAGAAGTCTCTTTCTTTTTAAAGCCACCCCAAACTGATGTTTTGGCAATGGCAAAATGCTCTGCAATAATTTTTTAACTTTATTCTCTTTTTTAAAATGGATGCTTTTCTATTGTAGGCAAGACTGTATTTCTCATCTTGGTTTATGTTTTGTACCACGAAACCAGAATCAATCGCTATAAGCAATCCTATACATTTATAGCTATTTTACTTATATGAGTACAATTACAGGAACATCAAACACATGTCATCATTACTTATGCTCAGCTGAATGTGTGGATCTGTAACGTCCCGGTATATGGAACTTTTATTTTGACGCGGGTGTGTGTGTTCCCCGGCCGGCTCATCAGTAAGGGTTCACAGTCGGCCGGGTTTAGTAATAAGTGATGTTCTTTTTTGATTGGTTCCTGTCTGTGTCTGTGTTTGTATTTAAGTGTCCCCTGTGCCTGGTTTGTTTGTCGGTTCATCCTCACAGTTCCCCTAGGTTGTACCAGTCTTTTGTGTTTTGGACTTTGAGTTTTAGTCCTCGTGCCTTCTTTGGTTTATCCTAATAAAGTAAAGTATGGAAATCTGCAGTTGCACCTCCCTCTCTCACTGGTACCGTGACGTGACAGGATCAACCCAATAAAGATGTTGTTCTGACAATTTAAACTGCATGAAAAACATTACCCAGAAACAAAAGTTGACACTCTACACTTGAGCCTTATAACTATTCTTGTGAATAATAATACATAATGATAATAAATAAATAACATAAAATATGCACCAAAAATCTTACTCCACTGTTCCAGTACATATGTTTCTCACTTTATATGCCCATACCTCCACTTTCTTGCCCGGCTGAATGGAGTTTCTTGGTGTGAGACAAGTAAAGGGTTTAGCTTCTGAATCTTCACATCTCCATAAGAATGAATATGGCTTGTTGGTGGGATTCACAATACTGAACTCCCTGTGGTGAGAATGAAGCATGATGACAGTTACTACCGCCAAATAGAAAACATCATATCACAAGATTTACATATCCGATTTCTAACCTGCAGATAATTGTTCCAAGCCCTACAGAGATAAACTCTATGACTTTAGTGTTGGGGTGCAGGGTAGCCCTGGGTGGGGCTCCATGGGGGCCGCGAAGCTCAGGGTTACGTCTGTTGCCACTGAGGTAATCTGAGTCCTCCAGGTGGAAGTGGCAGTAAGGCAGCAAGCTGCGACCACTAACAGCCACCACAGGACCTTGCTTGTCTTTCAGATTGGGGATGCTGACAACACAAGCAACACCTGTTTCATTTTTTGTATATTCCGTGTGCAGACAGCATCAAAGAGTGAATTACTGTTGATGTTGAAATAATGTTAAGCATGTGCTGTTCAGTTTGCTTTGCAGACCTGCAGAGTAGCCTGCCTTTATACTCGGCCACTTCTAGTGGGGAGAAGCGAATGAGGAAGTTCTGGCTGGTTCCAGGCTGAATGAGCCCCACGCTTGGTTGGACACTGAAGGGGGGTAGCTCTGGGTCTCCCAGCAAAAGATTGGACACACTTGCCAGAGAGCTGGCTGGCCGCAGCCCTGTCTGGTTGCCCTGAGCAGAGCGAGGGGTCATGTCTGTACACAGAAAATCAAATAAACAGACAAGATAACTATTTCAATAATTTGATCATGGCAGGCTTTTTATGACCGTCAAGTCATTATAAGTTTTATGAGGCCATATGGCATATGAAGAACAGAAGCAACAAATTTAGATTTTGGGCAAAAAAAATATTTTTTGTGCTACTGCACACCAACAGCTTACCTCCATGATTAAAGCTCACAGTCTTCCCAGAAGTCTCCATCATAACCTGCCAGGAGTATTCCAGCTCCACAGTGCCTTTGTTGGCCATCTGTATCCTGCATTCATTATTTAAATGTATTCACATGTATTAAGTGGATAAGCAAGGATCAATAAATAAAAAATCTATAGGATTCTCATTAGCTTTTAATGATTGTTATTGAAATAAGAATCATTAAATTTTAGGTTATATGTGCTTTCAACAAGACTACTGAGACCTTAAAAAAGTTTAATCATCATACATACTGGAAAACTCTGCTCTGGTAGAGCATGGTGTCTGTGAAGTGGATGGGTTCAGCATGACACTCAAACTTGGCATAATCACACATGGCACTGATCCTCAGTTCAAGCTCTCTAGTGGAGTTCTCCACTACCAAGTGGGCAGGCTCCGGATCAGTCTCTACCACCTGACAGAACAGAACAAATGTTACACTTTCTCTGCAACAGACTGAACTGCCTCTGGCCTCCTAATGTTCAGCCTTCTTCAGCTGTAAAATAGTCTGGTTAATAGAGATGCATTAGGATAAAATATCTTACAATTCTTGGATACAGCTACTTTTTTATTTTGATAGCTCTCAAGTAATTTCTAGAACAATTAAGGTTATAGTTATTACTATTGCTGATGTCTACAGATTATTGTACTGAATAGCTTAATGCCTGATGTGTTGTAAATTAAACTGGTCTATAACCAGTACTTCACCTTTCAAACAGATATTATAATAATATTATACATTAGCTAATGACAATTTTCCTCTAATACAGCACAGCTTGTCTATAGGCCATGGCTTATTCAAGAGCAAAATATATTAATAGTATTATATTTTATTTATTTTGATCTTTTCTTGAAACATCTGTCACTATAATAAATTAACACTTTGATGAACTAAGAACCAGAAAAGTCTCCTGGGCTCATCACCTCCACCTCACCTTCTTCTTAGCTGGCTGCTGAGGCAAGGCCTGCTTGTCTGCTTCCACCCACTTGATGGTGTGGCGGCGGTCATCCCAGTCTGGCACGTGGTCTACTGGCTGCTGGAAGGTTATACAGCAGATCTTACACTTCACAGCCTGGGCACTTAGCACCACAGGCTGATCTGATCTGAAGCTCACTACAACCTCCTTGGCACAGCCAGCATGGAGGTGTCCCACCCGGGGTGAAAAGCGCAGCTGTGGGCCATCAAGAGGCCACTCAAAGCGCAATGCTTCCATGTTGCTGTGGTTGCTCATGGTGAAAGTCTCATGGTAAAGAACACCCATGTGGCAGTCCCTAAATTGCAGGAGGTCGGACCTAGCTGCAGAAGGTACATCATAGACAAAAGAGAAGCAATGATGGGGATAAAGAGTAACGTTTTCTTCTCCCTATTCTGTGGCATTCCATAAATTTCTTGGGCCTGTGCAAATGCATTTCCTCTGCACTTAATCTCAAATTGAAAATTGTACATACTAATGTTAAGTGTGTAATCCTTTTTTAGACCTTTTCTTTTGTATTTATGCTGATTGTTCTTGATAGCAAACAGTTTTTATATGAACCAAGGGGATTAAATTGTGTTAATCCAAAATGCTAATGCTGATCATGATGAATACAAGCTAGTGGGCTTTACTTAAATTGAGGCAAAATAGATTCTACTAGTTCACATGAGTTTTGCACTGTCTGAAGTCCTTTAAATGTATTTTAATATTCAGTGTTTACCATTGTTGTCCTGGTCCTCCTGAAGAATCTTGCAGCTGATATTGTCCAAAGAGATGATGTCATGGTAGCCCTCTCCCAGCAGCTGTACCAGTGTCTCTTCATATTGGTTGTCTTGTATCAATAGTCGCATGTTGGCCTCAAAACTCTGAGCCTCCTCAGGACAAAACTCCACTTCAAACTCCACCTGCTGCCCGGCTATGAGGGTCAGATTGACCACATGAGCCATCTGCCTCGCTGCAAAGAAGAGCCCATTTATACATATATATATATATATATATATAAATGTATATTTCACACTGTCCTGAAACTTGAGTGTTTCCTTGTATTGTAAGTTGCTTTGGATAAAAAGAAGATAATGTAATGTAAAAATATATATAATACATATATATAAAACAACACTTTTAAAATACTGCCATATTTAAAAGAACAACTGTATTTAAAAACCTTGCAATGACAATTAGTCTAAACATATTAAAGCATTACACTTAAAGATTAATGTGCCCTAATCTCTGCCATCAATAAAATTATGTCTCCCCCTCATCCAAAATTACTACATTTCCAACCCCACCGCCTTCCTCCCTTGTCCCCCCATGTGTGAAAATCCTGCAGCTATGATCCCTAAACATGTGCTACTCCCTTCTGACTAAGGGACAGCTGTAGCAAATCAGGGGGAGGAACAGAGACACTATTGAGCCTGGCTCTGAGGGACTCAAACGGTGCAGAGAGTTTTAGTTGATGTATTCTTATTTTGTTTTCATGTTTGTGGCATTGAAAACTTTTTAATTGATTAAAAATGTAATTAAACACTCTGCCATATTTGGCCTTTAAGGGTGTTCCACTGTCTTTGCTTGGCAGCCCTTCTTCTGGCCACTGTCACAGTCTGCACTGATACGAACAATAATATTCCATTAATCTTGAGAGCTGTGTGAATGTACCCACACAACTTACCTGTTTCAGGATCCCTTGTTATGTGAGAGGAAGAGATGTAGTTGCATGTAATGTTTGAAGCTGCCTGTAGGGCAAACACTCCCATCTTGTCAAGTAAATCAATGCTAACCTGTAAGAATTATGATGCCAGATATCACTATGGTGAACATACCAGAAAATTCAAGAAGACAAAATTGACGCAAAAACCGAAGTGTCAAACTTTTAACCATTCATTTTACCTGTGCAGGTACATTACTGATGTTCTTGATGACCAAAGGAAGGATCTGTCTCCTGCCTACCAGTAGTCGTTTAAACAGCAGCACTGGATTTCCCAAGCTAGTCCTCTGGACTGGTTTCACAACAGCGATACAAGGCAAATTGCCTTCCCCCACCAAATCAAATGCCAGTGCTTTGCTCTTACCCATTGGAACCAGACTAATAAAGACAAAAGAAAATTCTTCAGATTCAAAAGAGCAAAAAAAGTTTCCTACACATGTAAGTTATATGAGATTAAGCAAATACCTACCTACTTGCCCCCTCTAAAATTGCCTCAAACACTCCAAAATAGGTCTGCATGGTCTGTGGAGAGAAGGTGATTGTAGCGAAGGCATATGAGTGGCTAGGGATAGTCATCCGCGTAGGTGTCAGCTCAAACACCTCAGAGCTACGCACAGATGTCTGAAAGACACAGGCACCTTCAGTTAGCACGATCAAATGCAGCATTTTGTTAATATTAGAAGCTACAGCACACATATACACACCTTAGTGAGAACAGGCTTGACCTGCAGACTCAGTTCACATGGTACTTTGCCAGGGTTGGAGAGTCGAAAGCGGGCCTTGGCTGACCGGCCTACCAGTACATTGTTGAAGACAAATTTGTTCTCATCCCTGACATACATGCCTAAAGCATCCCGATACTGCTCACAGTGTAACATGCTACTGTTCTTACACAGATGGTGCTCCTCAAAGATGGAACTAATGTCCTTATAGGCTATTCCTATGTGAAAAAAAGGAGAAACAGACAGTATTAAAAATAATGTTAAAGTAAGCAAACTCCTAAATCACCTTTTTGCTCAATGCATGATTCTATCAGGTTGATCAAAAGGACTTTTACATGGAATAGACATTTGGATATCAGAAATGTCTATTCCATGTAAAATCAGATAAGGCCATGGGGATATAATGCTCTCATAATTGACTCATTAGCACAATCTGAACTCCTGCATGAAATGTCATTGCCTAGCAATTTTCATGAAAGAACAGCAAATAAGCAAATTTGTTTCCCTAGCATATGAAATTGAAAAGTACTCATGTGCAAAATGTGACTTTCATAAGGAATAATACACATAGAGTTAATATAAATGTAACTAAGGCAGCAGTTATTTCTGTTCACTCATGAACCTGGCATGCAGGCTTCCGCAATCAGACTGTAGGGAATCCCTCCTGGATTGTCAGAAGGGTCTCGGTCAGTGATGTCCACCACTAAACACTCTTGCCAACACCCTGTCTGCTCTGCCACACAGTCCACAGTAACCACTTGCTGACCACCAGGGGGAAGGGTGCCAAAGCATGGAGACAAGGAGAATACCCCCATAGTCAAACGGGTCTGCAAGCATTACAAAGAAAATAGGTCAAGTACACTACAGCCCACACAGACTTTTTTCCAGTAAATACAGCACTTTGCAAAACTCTAATCTTATCCACAAAGGGTCAATATGGCTGAAGATTTTTGTTCCGACAAAGTGGGAGCACACCTGATAAATTGTTAATAACCAAGATCAACTGATTAAACAAGTATAATCAAGTGTGGCTCTGCTTTTTAGGGGCGACATTCATCGCTGCTGTTCAATCTCCGTACCACTACAGCAGAGACTGTACAGGGATACCGTGCGTAAGGCATAATTAAACGATCGCAAGTGGCCAACGAGGCTGTGATTGGAATACGGGACTGGAGCTGTCCCAGACGGGACAAATCAAAATCACCCATATTCCGGGATGTCCCGGACAATTCGGGACGGTTGGCAACCCTAGCTATAAGTGAGTTAGTTAACTTAAAACCGAGTTAAAGGAGCACTTCCTGTTCTAGGCCTATTTAAGGACTGAGATTGTAATGGGACTTTGTGAAGTAATCACTTTCATGGTGTACTGAGTATTTCTTTTTGTTGCCTTTGTTTGCCCTGTATTTTGATCTGGATTATTTTTTGACTTATGCCTCTTGCCTTGCCACTGACACTCCCATTTCTGGTTTTTGACTTTTGCTCTGCCTGTTTTGGATTACGTGCCTTGCCCGACCTTCATGATTCTGTCTGCCCCTGTATTTGTTCTTGGGATTCGGTTTTGGATCATCTGTGTTATCTCTGTACGCCCGCCATGTCCTTGAACTGTTTCCGACACACTTAAATTTGAGTAAAATTTTATCTGCAACTGAGTCCGTTCTCCGGCATTCGTTACATTTGAATGAAAATCTGCAGCCACTCTGGCCCCCTGTGGATCTTAGGAATCTGAGAAATTGTATGTAAAGTCATTTATCTGGTCTGTATACCAAAAAGACAGGCCAGCACTATAAGTGAAAGCTCTTTGTTACTCATTTGCTCATTCATCTACGACACTCATAGATCACTACCTGGAAGGGCGTGGTAGTATCTTTCTGGATCGAGTCAGACCGCCGTAATTTGGTTGCTGTGGGTGGTTTTGGGGAGTGACTCTCTCTTGATGGCTTCTTACCCATACTATGAGTGTGCACATACACATTCAATGAGAAAGGATTCATAAGACAAAGGGGAAAAAATCTTGATAAGTAATATTCAGTCTCCATACCCTTTCCTCTGTGTGGGGACCAGAAGATTTTTACTCATTCTTGATATGGTGTAACGGATCTCAAATTCTCCCCGGTTCTCAATAGTGAGTGTCTGCATCTTGCGAGAGCCGTAAACCAGAGCACCAAAGTTGATGTCATTCGGAGGGGTGATGCTGTACTTTGAGAAAACACATTGTGCAGACACTTTGATGGATATAACAGCGATGGTTTTTCCATCGTCTGCTGTATTTGGCTCAATCACCTGCAGCAAATGATAGCCAACTATTAGTATATAGAACAGTCACACTGTAAAGTCTGATCACAAGCCATTTGAAGGGAGACTTCTGACCTGGCACAGTAGGATTGGCTGCTCTCGGATGAACACCTCCTTGTTGTGGCGGAAGATGAACTGGACTGGGGTGGGCCGGTCAGTGGGGTACAGGGAGCCTTTTTGGGGTGTAATAGTGAAGATGGAACTGAGATCAGGCATTCCAGGCTCGGTGGACTCCAGCATGAACCTGCAACCATGGAAATCCAGCAATATCATCCCACATTACAGCTATTATCAGAGAGTCTTTTATGTTTTTTCTATTGGATAAGAAATGATGAAATGCATGCTGGATTGCGTAAGTATGTGCATTGATACTTGTGTAAAGAATCTGGGTGTGAACATACTTGTAGGCTATTTCATATTTGCCTTTGTTTTTCAGATTAACTGATATCTTCGCTTCTTCTGCTACTTTGGTTGTTCCAAAGTCCAGACAACCATCTGCACCTGTAAATTCAAATTTGTTACCAAAATAAAATAAACATGTTCAGTGGATTTAATATACTTGTAGGCTGCTGGTTGAGAGACTGCAAATACCTTTGGGAAAGGTGATATCCAGAATAACATCATAAGCCTCTGCCATGATCTGAATGCTTTCAGTATGGACGATACCAAGAATGTTCTCCACATCTGAAACCTGATTAGTACACACATCCAATGCAATGTAACAGCAATCTTTGATGTAGTCCTAAATGATCAAATGTCATT
Source organism: Brycinus macrolepidotus (assembly GCA_037974445.1). Taxonomy (NCBI): domain Eukaryota; kingdom Metazoa; phylum Chordata; class Actinopteri; order Characiformes; family Alestidae; genus Brycinus; species Brycinus macrolepidotus. The sequence goes on along the minus strand of JBBPCZ010000019.1, from coordinate 318,825 downwards.
TACCACAAAAAAATAAAATTCCAATTTCTGTAGAAGGAACTATGCTACTGTTCAGTCTGTTGGCTTATATGCTACCTCCAGACGTATGGCTTTCTTTAGGTTGATGGGCTTCATAGCTCGAAAGTTCATGAGCAGAGAGAACTCAGAGTGGGGCAGGATGATGCCCTGATCCTGCGACACACTGAATTCATCACCCAGAACTTCCAGGCCACTCAGCCTCCAGGCCACTGGCAGGGCGGTGGGGTTCCTCAGACACAGGCTTCGTGTGTCTCTCCTGCAGCAACACATTCATAGAAGAAAGCGACACAGTAGATCAATATGACACTGACAAAAGGGAAAAAGAATAACAAAGGTAAATTTTGACAGACATTCCCACATTTACCGCGATAAACTGATCAATGTAAGCAGATATGCACAGGTAAATTCTATTCAGTCATATAAAAATTTAAAAACAGCAGAATTCACAACATATTTAGATTTTAAAAAGTTTAACAAGGTTTAAAAAAGTTTTAAAAGGTTTAACAAAAACAATAGAAAATTTGCTGCAGCCACCAAAGTTAATGTTACAGTAATAGTGTAAAAACGATTCATGTATTCAAATAACCAATAATATGTGCATAACCTAAATGCAATCTAGTATCAGACCTGTGCACATGAATCTTGTCAAAGTAAAGTTGCTTGCGCTCCACTTCCAGCTCGGGCAGAACTCCTCTGCAAACTAAGCGGAAAATGGCAGGTTCCGGGTTATACTTAATACAGCACACCACATTGTCTTCGAAGAGGCCTGGGGTGGTGGGGTACACCCATACTCTCAGCTCCTGCAAACCATAGGTATCTTAGAGAAACTTCCTTCTCTTGGAATAACACAACTAAAACACCTAGTGCTGCATAAACCTTATGAATCTCTAACTCAATGAGGCTTCATGTATGCCTTCCATTAACAAAACATAGTAAAATGGCATTATTATGAAGTTATATCTAACATATATGATACAGTATGAGAAACAGAAGCATCTACTTTTTTCTCATTGGGCTTGAGGATCATCTTCGGTGGGTCCAGTAGGAAAGTGGTGGCCTTGGTGTCGTGTTGGAAGCAGAAATGAACCTCAGCTTCCATTGGGGAGTTATTGTGCATTATTAATCTCTCTGTGTTTTCTGGGTACTTCCTTTCCTTGTATCTAGGAAAAGTAAGTATCTTATTCATTATAATGTTAACAGAAAATTATGTAATTTGCTCAGTTATCTTCATTACAAATCTTTTCCTTTTAAAATCTAGACAAACATTGTCACAATCACTGGATGGGTTTGGTCACTTGGCAGGAAATACTTTAGTAAAGTCTGGTAATTAATTAAAAAAATTAATTTTGAATTTAAAAGTCTGTTTGCATGAACAGCCCTAGTACCTGTCTCTGGTTTTTCCACAAAGCAGAGGGCCGAAATCATACAGGTCTGAGCGGATGATGTACATCTTCTGCAAGCCATTTTCAGGTTCCAAGACCCTCTTACAGTGAGCAAACACTGTCCTGTCAAATGCACATACATATACAGAAACAATGTAATAAAAAGCAACAGGGCAATGATATTGCCTCTATCCCATATGTGCAGGTGCAACTCACTTATAGTCTTTGCTCATAGTCGGGTATGCACAAACTCCTTTGAGGTAGAGCTGATAGCAGCGTTTAGTTCCCATTAATTCAAAGCTAAGTGTTTGATCAAATTCGCCCTTCACAGACGAGTTGAACCCAATCCTCAAGGTCACCTCTCCATTCGCTGGCACGACCCAACGGAAATGTGTGAGCCTTCAGGTGACCCACAGCGAGAGCCACCAGCAGCCAGCCAGTAACAAAGATGAAAAAAAAAACAGGTAAGATCTTCTGTGAATGCTGTATTTGCATTTAAAAATATGCCTGTAGTGCGTGTGTTTATGTGTTCACTGAAAAAAAGATTTAACAGGAACACAGGAAAATAGAAATGAAAAACTGGGAAATGGGGTCAAAAGCAATCCAATAATATTAAAACAATCAAATATAAAAAACACTGCCATTTAACAGTTTTCAAGAATGGAAAGTTATTTTGCTTTTCTGTCTTACTTTTTTAAGCTAGGGTTTAGGGTTCAGCTCAGAATTTTGATTTTTTCTTTTTCTTCTAAAATGTCACAATGGTCAAGATTAGTTACGGCTATTCATTATTGCATTATACTGCCAATTAAGATGCAAATATATGCAAATATCTATAAGCTTAAAACAAAGCTTTCACAGCTTTACATGCGTATTGAATCTGTTCACTGGAAAAAAAATATGTGTACAGTATGTAAATTAGCTTAGCACTAACACAAGGAAAAACAAGAGAAAAACAATAGTGCTACATCAGTGTATGTTTTAACAACCTCCCATACCTTTGACTCTGCTCTGACTGACTGTCCGCTGATCTGGCTGGGTCAGTTTCTGGTAAGGGGGTGATTGTGTTGAGTGGAGTAGAGAGAGATTCTGTACTCTTCCCTCCTTTCTTGGCTGGAGATCGTCTCTTGTCTTTCAGGCTTTCTTTGGGTAGCTCTTCCTTAATTAGAGCCTTCTTCCCTTTTGCTCTGGTTGGAGTTGCCACCTCCTCCTAGCAAGCAAATATCAAAAAGGTAATTTCACTCATTGCTTTTTTTACAGATGTGGTCATTTTAAAAAATATCACATATTTGTACCTTATCAGACACAAGGGGAGTCTGGGCCTCCACCTCCAAATCCACCTCCTTCTTCTTCTCAGCCAGGTCCTCCAAAGATGAAGGAACTAAAAAGGTGAAGCAGCTAAGCAGAGGGCTGGCAACTAAACTCCTTTTGGGAAATGGGACCACTGAGAACAGAATGGGAGGAGGGATGGGTGGGCCACTTGGTCCAAGCCCCAAACCATCCAAAACCTATGATGTTAATGAATAGGGGAGACATCAACTGAGTATGAATTAAGCATGTATTTCATTCATAATTATATCAGGCTTAGCCACCTTTGGCAATGGTTATGGACATGCTCACAGAGAGGAACGTAAAATAGGGTTGCATGTGATTCATATCACAATTTCTCCTACCCTCAAAAATGTTTGGAACTAAATTTATTTGCTGTACATCATTACATCAAGAATAAATTATAAAACAACAACACAGTTTTAGCTTTTAGTGTATTTTCATTTTACAAGAATTAACATAACACATGTTATAATCAAGTAAATTAAGTCATATTAAGTACATTCAACACATTACTTTATTTTAGTGTAGGGACCATTATAAGAGTTCATTTCTGAATAAAAATGCTGGTAATGATGTGACAGTTTATTGTCATTTTGGTTTTTTTCCTAAACAAAAAAGAACAACCAAATATGTTTTTATAATATAGGTGAACTAGGACCAAATTTGAGTCACTTTGAGAAATTCAAGATTTCCTCCTCCGAGAGGCTTAAAAATGACCAACTCTTTCATGCTCATGTAAAGACTTATGTTACCTGGTGAAGGTTTGTATTCAAATGTCAAAGCTAAATGTAATCAATTCCTGAGTAAGCACCAAGCCACTCTTACACTACCTCGTCCAAGGATGGCAGCTTCAAGCTGTTGATAAGTTCAGCCCCACTTTGTAGCTCCTTTTCACCGACAGAGACAGAGATAAGGGGAATGACCTCAAGCGCTAGTTCCCTTTCTGAAGCCTCTGTGTCATCAAGCAACAATTGCACCTGGCTTGGTGGTGGTGTTAGGAGTTCGGCTTTTGTCTTCTCCTGACGCTCTCGCTCCACTTTCTCCCTCTCCCGCTCCTTCTTGGCTTTCTTGCCAGAGGATACCTGAGCCTCTGGTGCCTCCTCAAGCTCCTGAAGCTGCTCTTCAGATGAGAGCGACTGCAGCAGAAGGCCCTGAGCACGGTCCCAGTTCTGCAGCACATGCTGGATCTGTGGATGGCTCTGCTCATAGAGACAAAAGCGGAAGAACAGCTGCCTTTCCGCTTCAGTGTCCTGTTAACATTAGGGTAAATAGAGGAGGAAGGGACTTAGACAAATGTGACAGACTTTCTGAAAAGGGTGCAGCCAGTGAAAATGTAATAATGCAATTACAATCAAATATTACAGCAAAAATACAATGAAGTATGCAATGTAACAAAACGTTTGTATCTCTATGTATAAACGGCTCAGGCTACTCCATGTACAAACAATTATGTGTTTATTAAGACATCTGAACAATGTATGAACAATGACGGCTGTTTCTGTTCGACAGTCTAGTTGGATCTGATTGTGGGCAATGTTAATGTAATCGTTATTAAGGACAGGAAAAAGGCAAGACTAGGAATAATCTAGCAGGTTCTCACATGACCTTAAAATAAAGCATCAATAGTGAAAATAAACCTCTATTAGATTTGTGTGTGTAGCTTTGACTGACCAGTTCTCTTTCCAGATCATCCAGTGGCAGCAGAGAATCCTCAAGCCCAGCTAGCTTGCCGTCTTTGGCTTTCTTCTTCTTACCTCCCTCATCAAACTCTCTGGCACTCTCCAGAGATGAGTCTATGATGTCTTTACCATCCATGACAGACATCTTTCTGCCCTCTTTAGGGTGTTCATCCAGTTTAGATTCAGAGCGCAATGCAAAAATGGACTGTAGAGAGCAAAACAGATGAACGTCTGTTCAGGTGTTCAGCTGTTCAGACTGTTCAGCTTATTTGCAGTCTTATCTCTTTCATATTTGTTAACAGCTACAGCTCTAACCTGTTTTCCACCCAGCTGGCCTCTCTTTTCTAAGAAATCTTCTTTAGATGTCTCCTTCTTTCCTTTCTTGTTCTTTTTTTTCATCTCCTCCTCTTCTCGCAGCCTCTCCAACTCATCTTTCTGCTTCTTCTCCTCTTGCTCCTGCTCCAGCCTCTCCTGTTCCCTACAACAGGTTTATTACTTCTCACTCGCAGGGATGGCATATGGTCTGAGGTAAAAAGCCCTACACCCCCCCTACCCACCCAGTAACTTTGAATGTAGTCACTGGCTAATATTTATCTGTTTTCATTTGTATTATAGTGGATGAAGACCCCTCAGCACTGCCCCACTGGCTAGGTACAATACGGTACCTCTGAAAATGAGGATTCAATTTCCAGATCCAGTAAGGAACTAAACACAATGCCAATTTACCATTGAACATTCTATTTTTATGGGTTTTTTTTTGGTTTTATGTGGGTCATACAACCAAATTCCTTAAAATATATAGAGCCTAATTACTAGATAATTCTTCATATTATAATATACAGTGTTTGCTAATTTTCCTTCTCTGATTGAACAGAAAGTTATTTCTTTGCTTTATGCACAATGAAACTGCCATGGAGCAATGAGTTACCTGCGTTTGCGTTTCCTCAGCACCTCCAGGTGCTGGAGGTTTATACGCTCTTTCTGTTCTTCAGACAGGGCATCATACTCATCCTCATCCATCTCTTGCAGTCTGAGCTGTTCTCTCTCCAGCAGCTCCTTCTGTAAGGCCTCTGACCAAATATGCCAAATATCACATCAATTTATTCACCCACCTCATTCCTATTAATCTGAAAAATTCTATACATGAGTGTGGAAACAACAAAAATAGAATGATTTGGAGTGAACACAGTTCATTTTGTCTTTCACTTGAACATGATCTTTCTGATTATCTATCTGATTCTCCAATCTCCCTTTCTTCTTCTTTCATCTCTATCCATCTATACTGTCAGGTTCTTCTCATTCCCCCCGCCTCACCTGCTGCCTCCCCCCGTTCTCTCTCTCTGGCTTTGAAGGCGTAGTAGTTGTTGTCGAGGTTGATCACATAGATGTGCTTGCGGTTGTTGAAAGCTTTGAGGACGATCTGGAGCGCAGAGCTCGGAGAGCGGCAATACAGTGTCTCCAAGCCGTCAATCACTACACCGCGGTGACAGTCGCTAAGCTACAACAGTGAATGCACAATTAGCATACATCAAGTAAGCATTTTGTTCATTTTAGATTACAGTGTCAGTTGGCTAGTTAAAAAGGAAGTGATAGGTAAAAGGTGTCAGCCACAAAATATTTTAAATGATGCAATTATCTGTGTGAGGGGGTTTGTGCTGTTTACCTGCAGTCTCTCTGACAAGATCTCCACAAGGAGATCATCAGGCAATAAGGTGCTCACGGCTCCAAGCTCTCCTGTCTCCCATCTCCCATCGAGACTTACACTCTGATCCTGACCAACCTGCACACAAGCCAAAAAACATTAAAACTGAATGAAGTACAGTTACCCACACAACTTACATACATATATTTGATCATCCCTTCTAATTCAGCTGAGATATGTTTTTACTGAAAGCAAAAAGTGATGGACAATACAAATGTCTGTAAATATTTGGTATATTACATACAACATCAAGCAAACCCTTGAGAGCTTATGTAATAGTGTGTATTATGTACTGTGCTGTCTCTTTCCTGCAGTTTGGGGGTTATGAAAAAATGGGTACCATGGAAACAGCAGTGGGATAGGAGCCATCATTCCTCTTTGGTCCTGCAGTGCTAGTCTTGTGAGTTGAGACGGTGGATGCAGGAGCTTTGAGGTCACTGGCCTGACCGCCCTCTGCAAGGTGTCTGGATACAGTCTCAACACTGAGCACCCCCGTAGCCTGACCAGCAGCACCCATTACATCTGACACAGTTGCAGCGAAAAACACACACACATACACATGGAACATAAATTATATCTTTTATTAAATACCAAGCAAAACAAGAGAGAGTGTTATACTGTGAGATATTCACCTGCTATTACCAATATCTCACATTCAGTATCAAGCCAGCTCACAAAAGGTTATGTAACAGCACAACCAGGAGTGTATTGCTGCAATTATACCACAATTTCATTATTAATATTTATAATTACCCTTTAAGACAATAATGACATAAAATAATTAAAAAAAGGGTTTAGTGTAAACTGTGAAGAAAGTTTCAGTAAACAGTCCATATTTTTACAACTGCTCATGGCCATTGCTAGGTTACATGTGGATAAGGGGTAATAATATATACCATATCCAAATGTATACATGGACAAGCAACTTTATTACGGACACATACCCTTCATTTACACTCACTGTCCATTTTATTTGCTCCACCAACCACACAGGAGGTGCACTTTGTAGTTTATAATTACAGACTGTTCATTTCTTAGCCCCCTCTGCTGCATTCATCAATGGCCAGGACCACCAGTGATTATTACATTATTATGTAATACACACATAGAATTAGTATCAAAGTATCAAAGCTATCTTCTGTTATACATTAGTCCCCCCCCTTTTTCTTGATGCAGTTTTGTGCACTCTTTTGCATTCTCTCAAACAGCTTTCCCATTTTTTTCTTTTTTTGGAAATGTAGGGATCATCTACAATATTTGTAAGTGTCATAGATTTTAATTTGCATCTAAGAATAGGCCTTTAAATCTTTATGAAAATACATATTCATAAGTTGTTTCCAAACCTTTGATTGGTAGCTTTTAGGGCATAAGGTCTGCTCCCATGTCTCTTATGAATCTTTATTTCCTTTTTTGAGAACTTTTTTTTTTTAAGAAAAATAAAAGACATATCTGTTTGGACATGGTTTTATTATTTAAGTAATGTGACTACTGTCCTCAGTTTATTTGATGTTTTTTATGTTTAAATTTATTGTACTTCACTTTATAATTATAAATTTTATTATTATTTACTGTGTGCTTCTGTAGGCCTCACCATTTTCCTCTGGCGACCCCTGCATGGGTTCTGTTACAGCCATGCCACACAGCTGTCTCGCTTGCAAGGCTGCTGTACTGGCTCCGGATGACACAGCTTCCTGTACTACACCGTCTATGCTCAGACATGATGCACCATAAAGCCTTGCCAGATTCACCGCCAAACCTGTCTTACCTGCACACAGACAGTGGTGGAGGAAGTACTGAAGCTTAGTACTTAAGTAAAAGTACAAGTATCCTGCAAAATATGTACTCAAGTAAA
>JBBPCZ010000019.1:288000-302673 GCA_037974445.1 Brycinus macrolepidotus | reverse complement strand
TTATTTTTACTTAAGTAAAGTACAGATACGTGAAAATGTACTTAAGTACAGTAACGAAGTACAAATACTTTGTTACAATCCACCACTGCACACAGATCATCACAATTATCTCACAAGGCCTGGGGGAAACCCAAGAACCAAGGAAGCAAAGGTAAAAGAGTATATTCTCAGTGCACTAAGCAGATTCACTATATACAAACTTGATGCATGAACTCACAGTACACTTTTGTGGTTATTAATTAAAAGAAGTAGGAAAGTTAATCAGAGAGGCAGTCTGTCATAATTTTTAAGACTTCTATGACACTTAACACAAAGTCTCATTTCAAAATGCAAGAAACTTTCACTCTAGGGCATCAGTATGTTCTTCCTTCAAAAGTCCTACAATATTAGATTATTGATATTACTTAGATAATGGCATAGCATTTCATATCATTAGTGTAAAGTGTGGTTTGAAAACAAATGATCTATTATTAATTTTCTGAGAGGCTCTGGGGAATTGTCCTACCTGAGAGTGGAGCACCGTGCACTATTATGGCAATGCCCCTGCGATTGCGAGCAGCTTGGCCCTCTGGTGACAGATCGATACCTATGTGGCGAGCAATGGCTCTGGACACAGGGTTTTCCTCCAGATCACCCACACTGTTAGTTTTGTAGTCTTCTTTGACCAGGTCTGTGAAGAGAGGACTTAATAAGACTTTCACTGAATTCATCTCTTCCTGGACATTCTAGCCTCTCTGAGTATAGAAATTATTCTTTTTTCATTAACTCAGCGGAAGAATACCCGAGTCACGAGTTGTCCCGTCTTTGGTTGGTACAGCTGTCGCCCCCGCCCTGTCTTTCTCCAGGGCGTGCTCTCCAGGTGGGGAATTAGTTAAGGTCTCCTCTTGCCCCACACACTCTCCCTTCTCCCTAGCATCAGTAGCCTTATCCTCTTTAGGAGAGCCAGCCTTGAATTCTAAATAACAAAGGATTTTCAGCACAAGCATAAAACTCCAGGAGAGAAAAATACCCTTCTTATACAGTATGATAAATAGCATACAATCTGAGATTATACTTATTCATAAGTCTAGAGCTCTCTGTCAGCACAGGTTGGTGCCCATCTCGCAGTTTTGAGAAAAAGCAGTACATCGATCACAAGTAAGTTGTGTGCAGTTCATCAGCGAACCAACAAGGAAAAGCACTGTGGTGCATTTTCTCAAATATTGATAAAGGCAGCTGTTCAAAATGTTATACCAGCTATAAGATATTTGAGTATTTTATAGAGTAAATCTAAGTATATGTACATGCTAATGATTGGTTACAGAATTTCTTTTTGATTTAACCGCGGTCTTAAGATTTAGACATTTTTTTAACTAATACACACACTGATAAAATGAAAGCAATTGTTAAAATAAAAATTACGGACAGTATAAACCACGGCCATTGTAAGTTATTTAGATGAAAGACAAGATGTATAGCTAAACAGCTAATAGCTACCAATGAGCTGAAAGCAAACAACACCCAATTAGTATTCCAAAAATAAAACAACGGTAATTGATGGCTGCTTGCTTTTATCATTAGCATTTTTTGTTAAGCTGTCCATCAAGGGAAGTGTAAGGAAAATGGCACCCTGCTCAGTCTCCGGAGACTTGTGTTCTTTGTAGTAGTCCAGGAGTTCAGCAGGCAGAGGCTCGCCAGGGGCACGCGGGGGCAGCAGCAACATGTTCTGTGCATCATACCCTTTCATCATGCGCAAGATCTATGGGGACAGAGTGTGAAGATGTTCAAGTTCAGATAACAACAGAAAAGATAAGAAGGCCTGAAGAGCTCCAACTACTTCAGTGTACTGGCACAGCTAGGTAGCTCTTAGGCTGCAGTGTTTTGAACTTTTGTGGGCAATCTGATACACAGAAAGGAATAAGCCAGAGACTTGTAGTCTTCATGCAGTTACCAAAGGGTGACACTGTATAAAAAGGGTTTGTCTCATCCTGCCCCGTGTTGCCCGTTTTGGTCACGCCCTGCCCTTTCCCTGTGTCGTGTGGCTTTTGTTGTGTCTTGCTTCCCAGCTCTGCCCTTTTCCTGTCTCACCGATTAGTGTAGTCACTGGTGTTTGTTTTTACCCTCCTCACCCAGGTGTTCCCTGTTCCTATGTCAGTATAAATACTCCTGTGTCTTTGTTTTCATTGTTGATTCACTGTAACCCCCATGTGGTGTATGTGGTCTGATTCTCATGCTCTTTTGGAACGTTTCTCTGTGTTTATGTTTAGAAATAAATCTCACTTGCATGTGCTTCTGACTACAGGCCTCCCTCAATCTACGTTACAGGATTGTTTGGAGTGTGTTGTGAAAAGCACCCTTGCATGACAACCTAGGCTAAGATTACATGTTTTCCTTGGAGCATAAATCACTTCTTTAATTTTCAACTTAAATACTATTTTTTTCTTTTTCTTCTTCTTAAGTGGTGTTACACTGTAAAATTCTGAAATCATATTAATATAATGACAATTTTTGCCATGTATGTAACTGTTTTTATTTATTCAATAATAATATATGCAGCTGAGATTGAAATATAATGCACTCTACAACAGAAGCAATTTTTGATTCCTTGCTCAGTATTTTAAACTGTATATACATATTTTTATTTATTTGTTATTTGAAAATTACATCATGTTTTAAATGACAAACAACAAAATGTAATTATATTACTTTGTAATATTTGATCATCACTTTTCAAATGTACATTATGGAAATTACCGTACCTCTTTTATTTTTATTTTTGTACATTTTTAAGAACAATAATAATGACCTTGCAATGATTACAAATCATTAATCATTAATTGCAATGTGGTCAAAGCTAAGATACAGGTACATACACATTCTATTTATTGAATGCATTTTGCAATAATATACATTTTGAGTCTATGTAACTTCCTTATCTTAGTCATGTGGCATGTCAGAAAGCCAAAAATGACATAATTACTGCAATTCTTATAGGTAGCCTAAGGTAAGGACTTAAGTTAATGTTAGATACTAGAGGTTGGAGTGGCATGCCTTAAGTACATCAACTTAAGCATAACAATTGTGAGTAAACTAGTAAATTACAAGCAAAGTCATTTTAGTGTGGAGGATGTTTTTGCACTGCGGCCCAAAAGATACACATACATGTATAGTATTTAGTATGGATTAGTATGCATAATCCATACTAAATACTCCATACTCCATACTAATCCATTCTAATCCAACTGTTACACTGTTACTTCACTCTTGATGCCTCATCAAGAGTGAAGTCATAACTGGGTCACCTACAGTACCTGCAAAAATTGGTTTATATTTTAAAGTTATATTTCAAAAGTGATTCCAAACTCTGATACAGTGAGTGCAAAATGTTGGATGGTAGTGTATGCTCACCTTCTCTTCCTCCAGGTACTGCTTGTCAAAGTTGAGTGAGTAGAACTCAATGGGGAAAGGACAAGGGTTGCGGACCACCACTTCAGCCTCTTCCCCACTATAGGGGAGTACAGGGCCCAGCTCCAGCACTGAAGTGGAGAACTCCAGCTGGGGCTCCTCTCCTTGGCCCTGGGCCAACAACAGAATCCGCTGGGTGCTCTGGGCCACCAACACCACCAGTCTTTCTCTGTACACCCTCTGCAGAGAACACATGATAGGGATGAAGACATGACCTGCAGGTTTATAGAAATAGTGCCTCTCACACAGTATTCCATGAGCAAGCCAAGGAGAAACAATGAAAGGTGCCGAGACCTGAAAGAGAATCTTGCTGTTGTCTGGATAATATACAAGCATATGTACAATGGACTAAAAACTTTGCTTACCAGGAGACTCATTTCTTTCAGAGGATTATGATTTTTTAAAAAACCAAAATAAGATCAATAACCCTCTTCTTCAGTTTTGAAGCATTCCCCCTTCCATTATTTCCCAGAGCTTTCCGAATCAGTTCATTCACATCAGCATTTTCTATAACTTTTACAACTCTTGTTTATTAGATAAAAATGTAAAATTAGACTCCACTATAGTCTTACAGTTGGAATGTCAATATCTGAAATCTCTGCCAGTATTCCACCATTTGTTAATCTGTGTCTGAGCACTTGCATGTGTTTGAGTTGGTGTGTGTGTGTGTGTGTGCACAGAATAGCAGCAATGCAAACTGAGATAGGGATGAGTGTGTGGCAGAGGCCAGCTCTTATCAGAGTCCCTCTAGGCTTATTGCTCAGCCCCTATGGCCCATCAGCTACATGGTCTGATGGGAAGAATTGGTGCTGCATATACACCGGCCTCTCCTGTGAGATTTGCATTAAGATATAAACAGAGCTGATAGAGGGAGTAGAGCCAGAGCTTAATAAGTGAATCACGTAGGTTTTATTGAGAAGTTGAAAATGAGTCTCAGTGGCATAGAATTCCAAAACTTCCAAAACAAACACATTCTGTTGGATTAAATTTTGGACTGAAAAAAATATTCCAAAATCGTTACCCCTTCAGTTGGGCTGAATTTGACCTGGACATTGACCCTGTCACCAGGATGTAGCACACCACTGGAAGGCATCATTTCAAAGATGACTGGAGAAGGCAGCTGCTCAAAACGTTGCTTTCGTCTCATGTGAAGAGGAACGTGTTTCTCTGTCTTAACACATAACCACAAAAAAAATATTAATTTGCTTTACTCAGTAAGTAAAGTAAATGTACAATGTAAGTTTACTTTACTTAGAAAGTCCCATAGAAATAAGTAAATTGTTTGGATTCAATCACAAAAATATACATTAGCCTTCACTAAAGGTAATTATATAGTACAGACGACTGTGACATAAAGTAATGGGCCAACATCCTGTGGCTGATGCTGTGGATAACTAATCATTAGCTATGCTTTATCATCAAACCTGCCTGTTTTTAATTAATGAAAATGCAGGTGATTTATATGAACAGAGGTATGCAGCTCAGGCTGAACCTGTAGATAATTACTTCCTCCAAGAGCTCCATTTCCAGTGTAGGAGCAGGACTTAAACTTAAGGCTAGAGACCAAGGACAAGACTTCACTGGTATTTGATTGAGAATGCCTAATATATTATGCACAACATATAATGATGCACTGTCATCTTCTTAGCAGCTATTCAGGATAGGTGATCAGTCGTGAGTTAATCTCTAAGAAAACGAAATATAGTCCAAAATAAAGAGTATATTATAATACACTTTAAATATTCTTTGTGCTGGAGTACTACCTCTGAGTGAAATAAGAACCTGTACCTTCTTCTTGGGCTGCTCCTCTTCTCTGATGCTCCATTCACAGGGCACTGGCTCAGAGTTGTGCAGCTGCACTGTGGCCACCTGGCACAGACCACACTGCACGTTGTCAAACTGTAGCACATCTGTAGAGACTGTGAGGGAGGGCATGGTGATCAGCGCACGTAGACGCACCTGTACTGTAGGACCCCCCAAAACCTGCCAATTACACAAGGAGAAATATTAATGGCTGCATTTCACTAAAACATAATTAAAATGATTACTAATTAACTAAAGTTAAGGCAGAAATAGTGATAATTATTACAATTATGCAAATAATATTATGCTGTCTTCAAGGACATGTATTAGTAAATTACAATGCAGACAAGTCATACGTCATGTCTGTAGTGACATCAGTCTTTTTTGAAGCATGCAAAACAGGATAGCTTTACAATGACAAGCTGAAGAATACTGGAACTTTACTGGTTTTTAACTGCAGAATTCTTTGAAAACAGCATGAGCCCTTTTATGGGCAGTCACACAAAAAAATTAAAACTCCCATGAAAAAAGCTTAGGGCTATTTGCTAAATCCTCCCGGAATAAACACTTCCAGTTTCATAAAAGGCAGCTAAAAGGATATTTCAGTAAGCCAAATGCTCTTTTATCAGAGTCACCATAAAGCACTTCAGTTGACTTGAAATGAACAAAAAGAAGTATTCGTGATTGAGGATCTTCATGATTTTGTGCACAAAGTGGACGAAGCACAAAACAAACCTCTTAGAATTTAAGAACTTCATTTTCCACCCTGTATGTATTATTTTCCATAACATTACGGCAGCCCTACCTGTATGGGCATGACAGTGGTGATCTCCCCAAGCTCTAGATTTGCACCACGAGGATCAAACTTCACCTCAAATGTCTCTGTCTCGCAATAGGGCAGGTTCTTCACTCTGTCCAACTCTGTGCTGAATCCTGATAAAGAACCCAATTTGTTTTAGACAGCAGTATTCTGACTGAAGATATCTAGAGTACTTATCAAATATAAAAAGTGTGGTGCATGTGAAATTAGACTCAATTACCATGTGATGCATTATGAACTAACCTGTTCCTGCGAGTGAACTGCGATCAGCTCTCAGAGTCACCGAGGCAGGTACAGTGTTGGTCACTTTCACAATGTGAGTAGGGATGCTGCCATGGATGACATAGCCAAAGTCCAGGATGTATTCAGGCAAAGCAAATCTGTCGGGAAGGTAAATAATAAACCATTATACTTTCTCTTCAATCAAAACAAAGTTTGTTAAACATGTTTAGTATATCATGTTACCTGCTAAGCTTTTTGCGCCACTCACAAATGGATCTGGGTGTTTCTCTTTGTTCAGTGCCTCTTTGGGATTTCTCAGTGGCAATTGCATTTTCCTTGACCAGGAGCCTCTCGACTTCCATCTGCAGCAAAGCATCATACTGCACACACGCACAAACGCACACAATTAGCAGACAAATACACCGAACAGTGGTCAATAGTATAAAATTACACTAGCTTATAGTCCTAATCATTAACAGCTTATGGTCCTGGCATCCACAAACAAAAGAGGAGTTATTGGGCTTATTGAGGTACGCAGCAGTGAATGAAACTAGACTATGTATAGTGGTGTGCAGAGCATGGAGGTCCACTCACAGTGGGGATGTAATCCTCTTCGTGCATTTTTTCTCCCGTTGTAGCAGGCCTGCTCTGCGCCTCTTCTCTTTGCCTCTCACTCTCTACCGCATCTTTAGCCTCATTCAGCACTGAACTATGTCGTTCCTCATCTACACAAAGACACATATTTTACCTAGGCTGGATTTTTTGCAGTCTGTGCTGAATAGGGCTATTGGTCTGAATTGGTAAAATATCTCATAAAAATTTTGGACCAATAAGAAGGCTTAGTATGTTTAAATGAGCCTATTCTACAGTGGTCTGCAGAGAAATCCTTTAAGAAAATTTCTGGAATGTATAACTGATTTTTAAGACTTGATATACATGCAAATTGTTAGCTGATCTTCATCAACGCAATTTCATTGCCATACAGAATCTCTCATGCACTGAAAGGTTTTTTTACTCTAAGATGCCTAACTAAGCAGCACATTACATAACCTCAAATCAATACGCCATCAAAGCCTCTGCTTTATTTCCCTTACAAAACCAACATTTGCTGACACTTCTCCGGATCACAGCTACCAATGAGTTTGAATGTGCACTTCTAGGCAGGTTCCACAGATTAATCACGCTCTTTCATGAATCTCCAGTCTGGCTCAAGACCGGATGGCGTTGATCAATGAGATTCTTCCACAGGTCTCTGAACTGGTGCAGGGTTAGATGTATGTGATTAATAGCACCATTATGGCTGACTTCAAGCTGGCTCACAATCAGCAAAACTAAGAGTCAAGTGAAGCTGGCCTCTAGGACAGTCCTGAGTCGTGCATGTACTTGATGGAGCAAAAGTCTAAGGAAGCATTAGTATTACAGGGCAATTTGAACAGAATTATCAAATTTATGAGCAATACATAAAATAAAATAAAAGAAAGAAGGAACCCAGCAGAGTTTATTTGGTTTTAAGTACCTGTCTTGGTAAGGACATAATATAGTAATGATGATAAAGGAAGAGTAATGTGGTCGCAAAATGTCCATACATCTAGAGGCTTTTCCCACACAGACAGCACATGTAATGTTTCAGGTTTTTAACCAACCTTATATGGTCAGTGGTATTAGTGGGAGTGTGTCCTTACCAAGGTCTCTGGGCAAGTCCAGGATCACTCTAGGGAAGATGCCCTCTCCCTTCAGCATAATGATCTCTGGCTCAAAGAAGGCCACCTGCAGCTGGAAACTCTTCTGAAAAATATCTGGGATTCCGGGCAGGTAGTACACAGTGAGCCTCATTTCCGCATTCGCCTCTATGTGGCCCTTAAGACATGATATTTAGAAAAAAAATTGTTATTTTTTATATTTATGTTACTTTATTACTTCCATTAGTTAGACGAAAGTATGTTTTTACCATGTGAAACCTGCTTTAAGTAAGGTGCTGCCTTTGCATGGAAACTTCTAATTGTGCAATTTGATACAAGGGAGAAGAGTGATATAAATTTCAAAATGCACTTATTATTTTTCTAGTCAATGTGGTTAAGGCAAAAACAGCTTAATGTTTTGACACCCATGTTTCTGTGATGTCATGAAAATTGTTTCATTTACATATATGTCTATTTGACCCACAGCCCATTCCCTCTGAAGATTTAAGAAGTGTTTCAACCCACACTGCTTTTCGAACGCAGAACAAATGTAGGGCAGCCATTCAGTATGCAGGTCATTTACTTGAATGCACAGTAACAAAAGCAGCCTGATAGATTCCAAAGACTAAAGGGAGGTTGGTAAACGGTCATGTAAAAATAAATCATTTTGGGTACATATAGCCACATAAACATCATAAGTGGATCACCAGAAAACATAAAATAAAAAAAGAAAGGATATGGGTCCTTTAAAGAATAAAACTACAATATAAAGTATTACTCTCACCATGCTGGGAATTACAAGGGGTTGGCCAGGTAAGGGGTCTTCAGAGGAGAGCTGCTGACCTTCCAGCAGAGCACTGAAGTCAAAATCCACTTTCCCTGTATTTCTTAGAGTAATCTCTGCCTTTGCCACATGGTCAAATAGCTAACAAATAAAAAAACAATGATTTTAAAAGTTGAAGTGTTTTGATTAGGGTATGGAAAAAAACATGTTGTTAACAAACACAAACCAGCTGGCCAAAATCAATGTCAGTCACATCCAAGGCATATGTGACCAGCGAAGCGTCTCCTTTGAGAGTGATCTCATATGTAGGGCCTTCCTCCACCTCACACACTGCCAGCACCTGAGCCCTGATGTCAGCATGGCCAAAGAATGAGAAGGTCACCAGCTGACTCTCGCCAGGTTGCAATTGCCCATAGATTGGCAAGATGTCAAATACCTTTGATAAAAAGAGAAATAAAGAGAGTGGAAGAGTGTGTACAACAAGTTGATAACAAGTCTTTGGCTTTAGACTCAGAAACAGAATCAAAGATACATAAAAAGCTGAAAGTTGCCTACCTCCTCCACTCCTCCACTAGGTCTCTCATTGGTGGTCAGACTGACTGTGCTGAGCTCCAGATTGGTAACAGTGGTCCTCAGTGCTTGGGATTCTTTATCGTTCTCCTGTTCAAATGGAGTAAAGCTGTCCTGGCAATGGCTATACACATCCCTGCTGTAAGTTGACAGTGGATCTAATGAGGAAAATACCCTTTCACAGTTCTCATTTTCATGTTCTTTCTTCTTGTCAGGGCTCTCCTCATCAAGCTGAGCTTTGGGGACATCATTTTGCCTGAAATCAGTGTTTATAAATCAAGAAGTAGTTTCAATGACTCATCAAAAGGCACCAAAAGCACATTAATTCTCAATCAGAGTCAAACTGCCAGGACTAAATCACTCTGGCCCACCAGCCCCTACAGTTTTCTGGCCCACCAGCCCCTACAGTTGGGCCAAATTGAAATTGGTTCTGTCACGACAGCCATTAATTAAAAAGAGGATTTAATAATTGAGTAAGGGTCATTTATTGAAACATGTCCCTACAGGAAATCTCAGGCCCAGATCAAAGATCTATACAGGGATCTATACAGATGCATAAGCAACTTAGCTGACTTAAAAGTAAAGAGTTACGCAGTGAAAAAGAGCAACAGAACAAAGGCAAAAAGACAGGGCACAACAGTCATGACTAAAATATTTTATACCATCTCACCCCCAACCCCTCCACCCACCCACCCACCCTAGCGATGAAAGATCCAGCTGCGCAGGTAAAGGCAATGTGTCACATGTCCAAACACAACTTCGCTCTGCTGTGAAACTGTCAACCTAAATCTTCTCATTGAAAATACACAAAAAGGCACTAGGGCTGGGCAAAGGCTGCAGTTATGTGTTGTGTTTTGTAAAGAAACAGCAGGGGGCAGTGTTGTATGGGGAATGACATTAATTAAAGTCCTTCCACTAATGCAAGCTGTATAGGTATTGTTTCATATCAATAATGAATGCTCTCCTTCACAGAAGGAAACACCCTCTGCATCCAGACAATAATGTATTTTCTCTTTTGTTTTTTGATAAATCCATTTTAAGTGTTCAGCACTCTCTGTTCTGTTCTATTGCCCTTGTTGCGTATTTTCGTGGATGTCATTTTTGACACTAATTCCTCGATACCTCTAAGCCCACGGCAAACAGTTCAATTAAGCAACACTGACAGCCCTGAAGAGTGTTCATTATGGTGTCTAACGTGGGGTATTAAGTCTGGTGTGGACTCTCAAGAGCAGCAATTTGGCTAAAAGGTGGCACAAAAACTCAGTTAAGATCAAGCTCTTGCCTACTGTAGAAAACCACACAATTTGAGGCGGATACTTTGATAACTTGCATTAGTTTTATGGGCGATGTTGTTCCTAACTAGAAGTGAGCAGGCTGAGTGCTACTCAGTCGTGTTCCATCTGTGGCATGATTTATTGAAAAAGTTCTCCTTTACATTCATTCTCATTACTTCTGCAAATTAGCAAGGGGAGGCTCTAGGGACATTGGCAACAACAGCTTCCAGCCTCCAGCAGGCAAATGTCTCAGACCTGTTCCAGTATCTCCTGCTGGTAGCCTCCTGTGCCTCTGATGGCCCCCGCTGTGTCTGCTCTCGCTTCTCCTCTGCACCTCCCTCCATCATGCTCCTCTCCCCGTGGAACCTTCAAAAAGAGAGTAGAGAAAGCAATCAGAATTTTCATCAGATTTCTCCCACGGCTGGCGAATGTGAGTCAGCTACTCAGATGAAAAAACGTATCTGTCAGCAAGAAATCCCCCGACGCAGGTGGTTGTACGGGACAGAATAGTGCAATGAAGGGAGCTTACGGTGGTTTTAATTACTGATAGGCTTTTAATTAGCAGGCTGGACAATGTGTGCTGAAAGCTCAAGAGGTATTGATAGGGAAGGTCACAGTGTTATTGGGCAGCTGGGCCAGTGGGTGGCTGAGGAGAGACAGGGGGAGTGATTTATCTTCACCGGTTGGCACTCCAGTCCCACGGAGAGGGGTATTGATTTGTTAGAGGCAGGACATGGCAGCTGCTGAAGAACAATTAAAAACTATAAAAACTCTAGTCCATGCAGCCTGGAGGTGGCCTGATATTGACAAATGAGATTTAATATGGTGCTTTGTGCTTCGCATGCTACTTTGGGGAACCACCATGTTTATATGTGTTTGTGTGTGTGTGTGTGTTTACACCCCAAAACTTGCACACCAGTCACGCAGTAGATAAAAACACTAAATCATCCTTTTAGTCCAAAAAGATCAAATGTTTGATCAGGCTGTGTTGAAATTTTGATTATGAAATATTTGATCATAAGTACCACTGAACAATCTCATAAGCAGGGCGAAGGGAAGGGTGCTGACTGCTTCATTCTACCATAAATCATCAACAGCTTATTAAACCATGGCAGTTTATTCAGTCTCTTCTTACAGACTGTGAGGCTTGACTGGATCTGTCCAATTCCAGTTCTTATCAAAACTAATGCATATTCCCGCACAGGAAAGTATGCCCAGTCGCAGAGCTACTCAGCATGCAGAGATGCACCCTGCAGCTGGGTTTCAGGTTCAGGTCCCAACTGTACCAAGTGCCAAGGGTCATTGAGGATGTCCCCCTCCGAGTCAACTGAGAAATAAATGCATGCTGCATGGTCAGTAGTTTGAAAGATGTTGTGTCAGGCTCTACATTCACTTCTGGAGGTGTATACCCCTTCCCCCTCTCAGATAGGCTGCGCAGACAGAGGAGGAATTTGTGACAAAGTTGGAAGAAAAACGTGGTGAAAAAAATCTATAAAATAAATTGTTTCCAAACAGTGATGAATGTTGGTTTACTGTGTTAGTGGTATACTCCAGCCAAGTATTAAGCACATAACATGAGTGCCAGGGAAGTATCTGGCTGCTCTGGCTTTAATGGCAAGTTTAACTGAATTTGTCCATACTTTTTCTTCTTCAGCACTGAGAAGACAGCAAAGGACAAACTCCCGAGATTAAGGCAGGGCTGCAGCATACCATTGTGCTGCTATAAGCAAAACAAAACTGCGCTTCCCAGGAAGATTTGCAACATCACAACCAAAAAGCAAAAACACACAAGAACTAATGCTCTGTCCATACAGACAAATTAAACATCGTCATGTGACACATTTTGTCATACAAAATTTGTTAATCAGTTTAATTGTATGTATGCCTAAGCGATACGTAGTAGCCAGCTTCAGTCCAGCTAGATCTGTGATGCAAGATTTAATACACAGATAACAGTCCAAATACGTTTCTGCACAAAAACTCCAAAGGCCTGGTTCCAAATACAACACCTTATCTCAAAGCATAAACTATTTATTTTTAAATATGCATTTACAACACTGCTGAATAATTCCAATCTTTTCTTAATGCTGCTGTGCCTGTCAGTAGAAGCACACTGTAAGAGGAAAAAATATCACTACAGAATAAAATAAAGAACGGTGATGGCCTACAACAGCCTAACCAATGTTTGCTAGCTAGTTGAGCGAATAGTTAAAGTATTTAATATCATATAATATGTATTTATTGCTCTATATTCTAAGGGTTGGTTCATATTAAGTAAAAGAGAATTATCACTGAATTTATCTGGCTAAAAGTTCTGATACGATGTGCTGTATGTAGAACCAAGTTATTTGAGTGATTATACAGAGCATTGTTTGGCACAGTGTTATCTGTGTTCCGAATCTTACTTTGCAAATATTGCAGAAGCCAGTAATGCGGAAGCTGGTTACTATGTGTAGCTTTTGCTTTGTTACGGAAAGTAGTATATTTTATTTGTGTGTCTTGACCTGCACAATGGCACATGCCAGAGGTGATGTTGGCATAAATATAACAATATGTGTAACAATATTTTGTTTTTCTGGGGTTTGCAAACAAGTTGGTATGCACAAAATTTGCAAAACATCAGAGCCACATTGTAAAAAGCCTAAGGGGACCTACACAATATTAGGCAAGTCCTTTTTAATATTATGGCTGATCAGTATATACTATTAATAGCCTGTGTGTGAGGGACAGGACTACTGGCACGCAAGATATGAGACAGCACTTAAAAAATGAAGCTTACTGCAGACTGCAGAATGAGGGGTATATTAATTAGTCTACCAATAAGCTATGTGTGTGCATTTTATGAATTATATCATTTGGCTCTTTTCCTGATGACTCTGTCTCTTTTAAGCCAGTGTGGCTGGTGCCAAATCTGCCATGATTTGGTTAGATATGTGCTTAAGTTTAAGGTCAAACAAATGTGCTAATGTGGCCAAGAGTGAAAAAAAGCATACATGGACCAGTGACCATCAGCTTATTTGCATAACGCTGAGTGGCAAGATCTACTGTACTTCAGTCATTATTAGCACCGTTAGCATTTCTTGAGTATGTCTGTCCTTCAGGAGTCAGTGAAAATTAAGTGGTATTGAAGACTTTAGTTTAAAGGAACAGCTCAACCAGCTGTTAAAGGAATAGCTTAACTTAGCTCATCCACTCATTTTCATATTTTCTAGGTATTATCTATGGTCTGTGATGAATTTACTGTGAACAGAGAAAGAATAATGTTGGACTTTTCTGGTGAGTTTTCTAGTTTTGGAGATGCTCTGACCCAGTCATCTAACCATTGCCCTTTTCAAAGTTGTACAGATCCTTATGTTTGCCCATTTTCCTGCTTCCAACACATCTACTTCAAGAACTGACTTTTCACTTGCTACCTAATATATCCCACCCCTTTTAATGTCAATTGCATAAAAAATACTAGCACCATTACCATATTTGACATCTCTTTTGATATCTATTCCTCAGATACGAAACTGGCAAGTCGCAGAATGCTGATTTTGGCACTTTACCTCAACTAACAAGCTTGAGTCAATTTCTCAGCTAATTGTCTGGTGGTCTGCAGAAATCCACTGGATGTTACCGATAATGAATTGTGTTCCAGGAACTACAGAAAATATACAATCAAAATCATTCATACCGGTGCACTTCATCAGCTGACTCACCTCGCAGCTGCAGAGCATGGTATAACACATGGTAAAGAACAGAAATACCTGATGTAAGGGAGTTGGTTACATCAGTTACTGCTGTAATTATTTTTTCACTGATATAAAAAAATTGAAAGTAAGATGCCTGTGAAAGGTCTGCAGCAGGCTAACCAACTGGTTTAGCAGAGATAACAATAATAAATAGTGATGCTCCGATCAATCGGCCGAAGATCGGTATCGGCCGATAATCACATTTTATGCCTCGATCGGTACTCGTTAAACTTGGCCGATCTTAGGAACCGATCACAATTGATGATGTCAATGCGTGAGGGCGTACACGACGAGTGGGGACGTAAATGTTTTGGCGCCGCAGTCATGTCATCGCCGGTGTGGA
>JBBPCZ010000019.1:264913-279063 GCA_037974445.1 Brycinus macrolepidotus | reverse complement strand
GAATTTTGATTGAAATTTCGATTCTCATTCGATTAGTGGCAAAACCGAGTACACATTTGAATCAATTTCAGTGCAATGTTCGTTTTTTGTGGAAAAACACTGGCTAAGACCAGTCTGCGAAAACAACAGTCAGCAATATTTGACTGAACCATCAATGCCCAAATGTACAGATGCATATAAAAAGTTAGTCTTGGCCATCACTCCAAATTTTCTTAAATTTTCTGTGTCTGAGCCAGAACCCTACAAGCTGCCCTTAAAGCACCCACTCATTCATAGTGTAATTACTCTCCACAATCACATGAGTACCCAGCTCTGCCAAGAGGAGGGCGAAAGGAGGGCATGCACACACCAAACTAGAACCTGCGCCCTGGGCTACAGTTTAAACCAATGTGCAGCAGAGTAATGAATGTTCTTACAGAAAGTCACTTGATTTAGTTTTCATTTACAGCCTAAAGTCTGTTGTCAGCTCATTAGACCTGGAGCAAGAAAACAGGGCCTGTACTACAACAGTGCAATCAGTGGCACAAACAGCAGCAGAGATTGCCCTTGGAACAGGGGGAAAATTGCAAGCACGCTATTCTCTGCTATGAAGATGGCACTCAGGGAAGGAGACAAAAGGGAGAGGGCTATCATTTTAGCCATGTGAGACTACAGAGGAGACACTGGGGAGTCATAGATCACTCTCTCAGCCTTCATTTAAAAAGTGAGTGAGAGAGAGAGAGAGAAAGAGAGAGAAAGAAAGAGAGGGTCGATAGGGGCCTGGACCGGGAATGGGGCGGTTTCCCCATGAGAGAAGAATCCAAGTAAAGAACAAGCCAGCTGAAATTTCAATAATCAGATCACACTTGCATTAGCAAGGTTTAACACCATTGATTGCTTTAAACTTCATCACGCTGGAGAGGTTTAAAATGGAACCAAGTGCCTGTCTCTTGAGCAAAGACTCCTTTTCTAAACACCTCCAAACGCTGCTACAGTATGAAGCATCTATAACAGATAGACACATATACATAAAGGACAAATTAATCTGCTTTTATAAAAAGTTTACATTTGTCTGGCACCTCATACCAGCTCTTCCTGGCTGAAGGCCCATGCTATCGAGTGCCTGTAATGTAATTCAAGAGAACTTACAATCGATTGGAGCTGAAAAATGCTTTGTAAAACCTCTTGCATTAAACACACAAGTCTCCAGTCTCAGAGGAGAAGACAGGGTCAGGGCATTTCTTCAACAGGATGAGTGTCAGTTTGTGATCGAGGACACCTCAAATGGGCATGTGTGTGCACATGCATGTGTGTGTTCAAAATCTTTCAGTAATGCCTGCTGCCAAAATGATCAAGGCTCGGAAAACAAAGAAAGCTCCTCTATTAATGAAACAGCAGTGAAAGGGAAAATGGAGATGAGGAGAAATTAGGCCAGTTAAATAAGATATGTGACTATGGGAATTAAGCTGACTTTTATCTTTAAGCAAACATCCTCTAGCCGTGGGGAGCAGACCAGGAGATTGGACTAAGCTCCCCACAATAAAACCAGATTATGCTACTTTTTCTGTTATGCAGATTAATAGACAATAAAGCAATGGATAAAGAAGACCATTAAGATACTTTGGCCTGATAATGCCTACATGGTGCAATTTGAGACACATGACAGGGCAAACAATGAAGCCCAATGTGCAGTTCCTCTTAATAGAATCACACTGGCAGCAAATTAACCACAAAGCCAACAAACCATTCAGCCAATCAGCTAATTCATTATAGACTCAATTAGGCTAGGAATTAATTAAGGGCATAGAGTAACAAGCTTGGGGAAATCAGGTGCAGTAGCAGCTAGCATGCAGGTCGTGGAAACTACACTAAAGCTTATCCTAGTAGAAAAAAGGCACACTGATCTCTTTTTGTTGCATCCTGACCCTAACCACATGGGACCGGACCCACCATTTGTGCACGGAAGCAGGCCGGGACAGGAGACCAGTTAGACAGCTGTAGTGTCCTTGGGACGTCAGTGAGCACTGGGATAGTGCCAAAGTGCAGCTCCGTGGCAGAGAGAGAGATGGCAGGGCCCTGGCCGACACAGGACAGGAGCAGCTCCTGTGGGAGACACAGGGGTACTGGATGAGCAAGAGGTCCCAGATAGAAACAGATCGCCCCTCTAACTGTTCTTCATCATCATTGTCATTTAACCATAAAGAGAGTGAAGGAATAGTCTGCTGAAAAATCCAATATACACATATTTCCCTTTAGCCCAGATATAGTCTAATAGCCAGGACATGTTTGAAGTCCCAACGCTTTCCTCTTCAGTTTAGCAGTGGAGCTAATGAGACTAGTGTAGGTAACAAACACCAGGAGTCAGTAATCACCCAAATTATTTCTGTAAAAATACTCCACCAAACCGCTTTCAAAATGCATCCAGGTCTTCATTAGGTTTGTGCAGTCTTGTCAATATGGTTTTGGATGCACTAGAACTAACTGAGGGCTATGAAAATGAACAAAACTGCAGACAGTTACTTCAGACAATACCAGCACTAGTATTTGTATTTGTATTTGTACTTTGTATTTATAATAGTCACAAAAAAACATCAACAAGTCTGTGCCACATTAATGAAGCGCTGGATACAATTTGAGTCGGTTGAGAGAATTTTGGGGGATTTATTAAGGGAAAAGATCTGTCTTTGCCGTTGTTAGCAATGTTAGCCTTGTATCTCTAGTGCTAACCTAAAGAAGCAAAATTTGAAATTCAAATATGTCTTAGCCGATTGACCACATTTGAGTAAATAGAAAATTGCAAAAATTTGATTTTTCTATTCCTTTAGCTGAAAAGCAGGAAGTACCTTACACACACAGATTGCTTTTATATAAAGTAAGAACCTTAGGTAACTTTGGATTTTTACATTCACATTTACGGCATTTAGCAGATGCTTTTATCCAAAGCGACGTCCATTCCCTAACTACAGGGTACAGTCTCCCTGGAGCAACTTGGGGTTAAGGGTCTTGCTCAGGAACCCAGTGGTGGTATGGTGTAGGTAGGATTCGAACCCATGACCTCTTGGCCCAGAGGCAAGTATCCTACCCACTAGGCCACCACCAAAAGTTATGTTACGTTTACGTTTACATTTACAGCATTTAGTAGACGCTCTTATCCAGAGCGACGTACATCAGTGCTTAAGTAATCCACATCTGTTCTTCATACCTGTAAAGCATGAACTTAAATCAACATCTGCTTTTGACTAAGTTACTGCTAGCTAAGTTACTCCTGCTTTTCTCTAGTTTCTCTACAAAGTCATGACATTTTTGTCTTGAAAATGTATGCGAGCAAACATGTACATAAACATAACTCACCAGTGGAGGACCTGTTTGGCCTAGTATAGCAATAAAAGCTTTGAGTTGTAGTTGACCCAGTGTCTTAACCCGGACAGCTAGAGGGATCTGATCTGTACTGTATGGTTGAATGACTCCTCGTGGATGAGGACTGGAGTACAGCAGAGATGGGTTCTCCTCATACTCCTACATACACACAAACACACACATACACACTTACATACTTTTGGAAATACAGTGCGGTACCATTGTTTGATTTTATTCAGTTTGTTTCTATATTTTGGTATGGCACAGAATTGTTTTCAAAAATACACTGTAGAAATCTGACTGTAGAAACTACTTACATTTTTGACAAAAAATAAAC
The DNA here is from genome assembly GCA_037974445.1 of Brycinus macrolepidotus. NCBI lineage: Eukaryota > Metazoa > Chordata > Actinopteri > Characiformes > Alestidae > Brycinus > Brycinus macrolepidotus. The sequence continues at coordinate 275,390 of JBBPCZ010000019.1, read as the reverse complement.
ACTAAAATTATTATAATCAATTTTAATACTTTAAAACGGATGTAACTGAAACTGTGTCTTTAATGCAATGATACACAATGCATTTTAACAAGCCTACCCACTACATCAAAAAACAGGCCAAAAATGTATAGGGGTAGGAACGGCTCTTCCTTTGAGTCAAAATTCTTAACATTTCCTTTCTTTATGCACAAGCTGATAAGTTCTTCATCTATACATAATGGATCACTATTAGTTTACCTGGGGTAGAAGGCTGTAGCATGCAGGGAGATCTGTGTCATTGATCAGGTTGACAGCCTGCTGATACGGGTAGCCTATAAAACAGTGCTGGAACTGAAGCACAGGGCTCTCAAGCTGGACATCAGGAACGACACATCTGAAAAGACAGTGAGCAGTTAGAATGTAAATGTCATGTTTGGAGGATACAAACAGGCTTTCTTTTGTCCTTGAGTGGGGATGCCCTACCTGGCCTTGACTGGGAGAGCCAAGACCTCCTCACCCACACCCTGCACATCCACCACCAAAGCCAGACTGTACTCTTGCATGGTATTGGAGCACAAAGTTACCTGCATCACGCACGCAAGCACGCACACATATACAGACACACAGACACACACATACAAATTACAAACTTACTTATCACACCCTTAGAGCAAAAGTTTAAAACAATATTAAAGCTAACTGACATTCAAATATGATTATTTATACAATTTATACAATTATGAATATGCATACAATTTATACAATTATAAAGCAAGACCAGATACGTTGCTGTTCTCCACTGCACTGTTTAGTGCTTATTAGTACTACTTCCCTATTTCACAGCAGATGCAGAACACCTGTCATGATAACCAAACTGTACATATTGCAGTAGATAGTGCAGCAGAGAGTTTTTCAGTTTGCAGATTTTATTCTATGCCCTTGGCTGGATGCCTGCCAGGCCAGCTGTCATGAGGTGGTACTGGGAGTCGTCTGCTCTGGCTCCTCTGCAGCAGGACACAGCTGCTGACCCCTCATACAGACCCCTCTGCATCACCAGGCCTCATTAGAGCTCAGAGGAGTGACAGAGCTGTCACAGATTGGGACTAGAGCACCCCATACTCCGACAGGAGACACCCCGAACTTGGAGAGGCCCGCAGACAGCCGGACAGATCCAACAGATTAGTCCTTCTGAGGGTATGACAGCTGGAGCTGATGGGAAAAGACCACCAGCTGACAGGTACACACAGTGCTGGACAGCCAGCAAAAGAAGCAAGGCAAGATAATCACAGCTTGATGGGGCTAAGGGAGGGGAGTCACCTCTCTCTGAGCTCCTTTCTTTCTTCTGCTCTGTCTTTTTCATTGCCTTTACTAGAGAAAGCAAACCTTTTTTAAACATCTGAGCTGCCCTAAGCTGATTAGGGATTAAAGTTCTGTTCTACACTGAAAGGAATTCAAATTTTGAGCTCTCCTTAGTCAGAGAATTTCCTAAATAAAAGATAAAAAGCAATTTAAACAGGTTTTGGTCTTTGGAATAAGTGTAGTGGGTGGAAAGGGCAGGCAAGACAGACGCTTTAGGAGGTATACCTTTGCATAAAGAAATCAATTCAAATGTATTTTTGAATATGCAATACAAGAACTGAAGCATCAACGGAATATAAAAAAGGGCCCTACATAGGTTGAATGGAGCAGTATGGATAAAATTCTAAATATTTTCCAAATACATTATAGGATCATTGAATCAGATGAAGCATTATATTTCCTGTATATTCCCATCCACTGTTGACACAGGGATTTTACTGTGCAAATGCCACTTGTAGAGGCTGTTAGTGCAGCAGAGGGGGACAATATTAATATATAATGAATCCATGCTTACTGTGTTGGTACTGTGTGCTAAAAGAATACCATATGAACTTGAAATACCTTGTTTTGTTTGCTTTTCTCCTAAAATAAGGGATTAATAGTAGGGTAATAATGAACCTTATAATAAGGCTTAATAAACAGTAATTAACAGGATCCCTACACCAGATTTTTCAGATAGGAAACATACTACTTATTTAGATTTTATGCATGTATTTGGAGTTACTATTTCCAACCAATATGAAATGCTCAGTCTGAAACAAACGCCATTCACTGCAGTTAGCAGTAAGGTTCTAGACACCATGGCTTTGCTCATGCGACAGGGCAAATCAGATTTAAATCTGATTTTTAGGCCTCAGTGTTCAAATATAAACCTGATATAAACCTACAACTGTGTGTGCCTCCAGTCTGACAGGAAAAAGTCTCACATGACTTCACGTGGCTCAGATTTCAGCTGCTTGTCTTAACAATGTCCTGTGTAATGTGCAGTTAAACAAAATTTAACAAGGAAACCACTATTTTACATCAATACAATGAAAACTAGTATTGACAACGTAACCCAGCACTATACCTGAATGTCAATTTGGCTCTGAGCCCGGATGGTGCCAAAACTGGGTGTCACTCTAAATTCTCGAGGCCTCTCAGATACACCATCTCCTTGCCTCCTCTCATTCCTGTTCAGTTGTGAGACATGCTCCATGCTGGTCATGCTGTCCTTCCCCATGCCATCTCCAGGGATCCGCAGGCCAAAGCTCATGGGTACCAGTGAGGTATTGCTAAGCCAGCAATTAAGTGTGTGAGGAAAGCCTGTTAGGTCAATGCAGACCAAGAAAATAGCACGGCAAATAATCAAGACAACTTTGTTATTGGCAGAAAACAAGACATGGCAGGGGCAGTGGGCTATTGGTAAATGGGAAAGCATTGATCATCTTGATTAATGAAGTGCAAAGCACAAGTTCATTTACCGAAGGACACCTCGCCAAAGTTGAGCTCTGGAACACTGAAGTGGAACGTCGGACCCATTACACACCCCCTGCCACACACAAAGGAAAGGAAGTGGCACCCATTAAAACTGAGCTCCATACTGCCCAGGGAGAAATGAAGGTCAGTAAATGTGCGGCAAATAAGTAATTAGCTAAAAGTACCAAGGACCTGCTGAAGAAAAAGGCAGAGAGAGAGAGAGGCAGAGGAATTGGGATGGGGAGAAAAAAAACAAAATCGATCTAATTTGCGGATGACAATGCAGAGTGGTACTTCCACAATCTCTGCCTTCAGCATTTTCAGTAGTAATCCATCTCACTCAGGAGGAAATGCCAGGAAGGGTAAGTGTATTGTGGAGTATTCACCGACCTCTGGCTCACTCATCTGATTCAGGTGCAACCACTACAGATTAATTTTATCCGCATAACAAAAGCCTTGAAAGTAGACAGAGCAAAGAGGGACAGTAGGAGGGATATGAAGGTAATGTTAAATTGGTCCCAATCCGTACGCATAAAATGCCAAAATAACTAAGATTTCTTGGGGTACAAATAGCTAGAGCTGCAGGAGTGCATTAGCAAAATTGATTCCCTGGGGTAGAAAAATACCTGAAAGTGAGACTGAGAGGCTGGGGGTTCCCCACGACGGAGAAGTGAAAATCTTCATCGAAAGTTCCCAGTTTGTTTGAGGAGAAGTGGACCACCAGAGCATGGCAAACCCCAGGTGCCACCATGCCCTCTGCAGGGCTGAATGAAAAGCACAATCCCATAGCTGTACTGGGGGGCACCAGCTTGTAAGGGGCATCTATAAGCCCATTATTGCTCACAAGAACCTAGGGTAAAGGCAAAAGCAGACACAACACTAAATCTTTGAGAAGATCCATTAGACCACATGAAACTTGCACAAAGTCAACTTCTCAATGCTACAAGGCACAATAGACCTAGTGTGATTTAATCTAGTCTTTGTATGTCAGTGCATTATGTGATACGTCACTGGATGGCCAAATCTCTAGGAAGATACTCAGATCAGTTACAGCAAAGTAGGACTTGCAAAGCAAGCTCTTGCGCCAAATCAGATTTAATTAGCCTGCAACCTCTTTTACAATTACATTAATGCAATCCTAAATACTCCTTAAAAGAAAAGGGCCAGTCTGGGCAAGCTGCACAGTTTAAATAATTAAACTTCAAGGGTATTTGACTGGTGCCAAAAATCTGCCTTTTACGAGACTAGCAATGAAAGCGTCTTTTAATTATTCATCAGCTGTTGAATTAATGCTAAAGTAATCCATAGATCATCAAATTCAACAACAGATGGACTCAAGTGGATGCTAGCCTCCACTCAGTACTTTTCAATAGTCAACTGGTAAGCGCAAGTGTTCTTCTGTTACTACATATTCTCCATCTCCTGCAGGTCTGTATGCAGGTCTCTGCATACTATGGACATTAGATACTAAGGACCAGTGGGACAAAAGGCATAGGGACAAATTTAGTTGCGGCAAATTCAAATTAAACAGTACCCTTTTACTGCTGTGGTTCAGTGTTAACATTAGTTTTGGGGTTTTAAAAAGACACCATGACTTAAACCCATATAATGCAAGATTTAAATTACGCTGCTAAAAGGTTTCAACTATGCAGCTGCAGTAGAAAGTCTGTTCTTCAAACAAGTAATAAGGTTACAAAAAATCCTTTGTATTCTATGATTTTGTTAGATTAAAAAACGCTAATAGTTTGGTATGCCTTATATGTCTTAAAAAGCTATTCATGTTACAAATATACTGAATCTATATCCATAATTCAGACACACGGAAAAGCAAGATTGGTTTCCCTACTTTAGCTTTCTAAAGGTTGCATGATTATACAAATGATTTAATTCAGCAACTTAGTTTAATTAATGATTCTCCACACACAGCTTGACTGAACTTGGATATGTACTAAATTTATCATGATGTAAATGTGTAAATATAGTGTAATTCACTGTTTATTATTACTATTACTATTAAAACAAACAAACAAAAAAACCAACGTATACCTCATAGCTGTGCTTGGACCCAACAAAGACATTTCCCACGTCCAGCTGATCAAAGTTAAACTGCAGTTTGGGCCCCATGCCCTCTCCTTTTATGCGCAGTGGCAAACGAGTCTCTCTGCCTGCATTAAGAAAAGAAGGATAATACTGTATATTCATGGGTACTCACAGCTAAAGAAGAAATGGTTTAGTAAGAATATCCTGAGAAAATGCATAATCTCAGTCCTATTTCCCCATTATCTTGATATTCTCTGCATTTTGTTTATTGAAACTAACTTTGACCTGAAGTTATCACAAGGAAACACAGACATGGCTAGTTCACTGGTCCACAGCTGGTGGCGTGGATCTCTCTATCCAGAATATTAAAACTCTCTGAGATTTTTAATTTAGGTCCATATCTATGCCTAAACTGCGGTGGGCCGGCGCCACGCCCAGGATGAGTCCCTGCCTCGCGACAGTAGACCCCAGGAGAGGCTCTGGGTACCCGCGACCCTATTAAGGATTAAGCGGTTACAAAAAGTGAATGAGCCTATGCCTAAAACTATTTTCTGGCAGATATACAAATAAAGGCAGATCTAAGATCTCCTATGACAGATGACAGATGGGCTTAAATATACACATGGAAATCAGTTCTCTAGTTAACAAAAAAGAAGCAGATATTTCAGTGATATGTGGCTAAAAGGCTATTCATGTTAACATTAAACATCGACTACATAACTTTAACATTATAACATTATATTGACTGAGGCAATAAGCTGGTCACCTGTGACGTCGCAGTACACGGTGTGTTGGTAGAGTCTGGCTTTTTGGGGTTTGAAGATAATGTTGATTTCTGCTGTCTGGTTTGGCCAGATGTCCCCCTCCTGCAAACAATGCAACTATCAACTTAAACACAGCAATCTTTCCACTCCACCAGACGTGCAGCTAAAAATTGCACCACAGGCACTTCAGCTGCTACTGGATTTAAGTGTAAGCTTGATGCAGTATTGTTACAAAAGCGCCACGAAAACATAAACACTCTGGTGAATGTCAACTGAACAAAAAAGATAGTTATAAATTTTCTCACCACTTAAGGTGACCAAGATTAGCTAGTTTCATACCTACAACAGCATTACCCAGCTGAGTAGCACAGCATTTTAAACTGGACATTCTAAAAGCTTCAGTTTTCTCCAATGTTCTGTAAAACTTGTTCAACCTACCATCAGTTGCAAAAGAATGCATTTGTGAGCGAAACAAGAATAAGTCAGATCAACACATAGGTCAAATCAATAATGCTTAGTGAGCTTAAAAACTTCTACAGTGATGGAATGACAATATTAAAAGTGTGGATCTATGTGGAAATATGTAGAATGCATCAGTGCACAACAAACGACATTCATAATTATAATATACAGGAAATGGTTGCTTTCACACATAACCACACACACACACACACACACACACACACACAGACACACATATTGCTCTTAAGGCTGTGACACACAGCCCTGTGGTCCATAGCCAATGGTGGAGACGTCAACAGTATTCAAGTAGTTCGTAGTCAACAACGGCCTTGCAGAGGTCTGACAATGTAGGTTTGGGAGGGCCATTCACACCCAAGAATATTTACATTCTACCTTTTCTATTTCTGTCTGTTTTCTGGCTTAACCAGGCCTGACAGGGTGGCATAAGGGCTGAGTTACCCCGTCCCCCTTCTGTGTGAGATGGGTGTGCTACAATAGATGAGGTGGGTTGTTTGGGAGACCAGTGGGAATGGATGAGAAAGAGAGAATGTAGCAGCATCTCCAGAGGGGCTGTCTCTACCCATCGGTCATAGCTGGAGGTGAGTTAAAGTTAAGGTTCTGATCCAGGGCTGTGACTCAGCGCTCGGCAGTTGAGCGGACGCAAGCAAACACTTTTCTCTCCCCTACGTTCTTCCCTTTTTCAAACTATAATTTTCCCCTTTTTCAAACTAAGTTTCACTCACACACAACAAGGGAGCAGAGGTAAAGACAGCAGTGCTGAAAGTTCCTGCATGGAATCCTGCTGCTTTGGAAAAATAAGATGCAGTTGCAGTATACATCAAAATGTTCTTTAAACCACACACAGCTTATAGAAAAGTGATGATATAAAGTATGAATGTATAACTCAAAACGTAATGAGAAATTAAACCCAACGAGGAAATTTAAAAAATCCTTTAAAAAAAGCACAGTAACTATAGCATGTTCACTGAGTCATCAGTTTATCAGGTACCTTCGGGGCAGCTGGTGGCCTGGTGGTTAGGGAGTTGCCCCTGTGATCAGAAGGTCATGGGTTAGAATCCTAGGACTGGCAGTGGCACCACTGAGATACCTTTAAGGAAGATACCATCCCTACACACTGCTCCCCAGGCAATGTGCCAGTGGGTGCCCACTGCTTCACTTGGTGAACTAGTCAAATGCAGAGAAAGAATTTCACACTGTTCACACTGTGTGCTGTGCTGTGTTGTGTTCATGCTTGACTATAAGGAGCCACTTTTCTTTACCTTAGTGGTAGTATGCCTTGCATTCCTTAAGAATGTCTGGTCACGTTTAATACTTTAATTGAATAGAATAAGTATGTTGCTCTCTGCCTTCAGGACTGTATAGAGAGTTTGTTCCTCACACAAGCCCTGTACGCATTAGCTTTAGTATGCTGGATTTGTTTTTCACATGATGAAAGAGACAGAATGCTTGTACTGGTTACTAATTTCCAAATGGGACATACTAGTGTATTTACTCACTTTTTCACCTTTCGAAAACCCTTTGTGAATCCTAGTCATATTGTATTCAAGGCTAGCCACCTATTTAAATTTAATTTGCCTTGGCATGGATTCTACAAGATGACAGATGCATTGTTGTTTGATGTGGAAATGACTGTGTTGCACAGTTGCTGCACATTGGACAGATTCTCACTGTGAACAGCCCTTTTTTTCCTCATCCTTAAAATACTCAATAATGGTGAGCTCTGGGGACTATGCAGGCCACTGCAATGAAACCTCGCAATGTTTCAGGAACTTAACTGTGCCTGTATGTGCCTCATGACACCAAGCGTCCATCCAAATGTGAAATGTGAGCAGCAATGAACAGATACACTATACCATTTACACATTCATTAATGGGTATCAGGGCCGTAATGTGTTCCAGATAATTCCCCACACCAACACATGACCGACACCAGCCTTTACTGTCGACATCACAAATGGTTTCAGAAAAGCTACATGAAACGAAGTTGCTGGCACCAATTACTGATCCTTTCAGCAGAACCAGGCAAAATTTTTCCACTCCCCAAAAGTACACGCCACTGGAGGTACTTATTTGTTCTATGCTGACAAAATTGGTAATTGACATGGTATTTGGCTGCCGTAACCTATTTGAGGCAAAGTCTGCTATGTTGCCCTATGTGAGATGACATTCTGCACACCAATATTGAATTGGACGTGAATGTGATTTGCCTGATTTTGTGGTAAGCCAGTTGCATGTTTGATCCCCAAGCTGTTGTTGTTCACATAAGTGCCAGTTACTGGTAGCTTTACACACAATTCTCAGTAAACCCTTGAAATGGTTGTGCAAGAAAAGCCCAGGATGACAGCCATCTGGAAAATGCTTACAACCAGCATTCTATAATGCCTCTTTCAAAGGTCACTCCTTTTGTCCATTCCAGTGTTCAGCTGAGTACTAGAAGCCAGAAACACACTTGGAAGAAATCTGCAGGGATACACACCACAGCAAGATAGAGACAGACAGCATGGTTTGATGTGGACAGTGTCCTGGATTTGATTGTTGAGGGTAGTAGTAAAGAAGTGATGGAGCACTCGGTTCATCAGAATGCTAAGCTGGTATCCTCTAGAGTAGAGTAAACTACAGAGACAAATCTGTCTCTGTCACCCATGACAGAAGCACTGGATGAATGAGAGAATGAATGAACAGACACATAACCAACTATGCTGCAGACAAAACCCAAACACTCTCAGCCACATACATAATCACACAGTATTCCAAACACAGGTCAGATTTGCAGCGAAACAAAAATTATGCATATAAAAATCTAATTCTGTTTCACAAGCAGAATGCTAAATGCAACCTTTTAATCACACAGACTACTGCACTGCCAGAAAACTGTAGCTGTAGCTGTAGCTGTAGCTGTAGGTGTATGCTTTCACTGTGACAAAAACCTCTCCATTCATAATTAGCAACACCATTCAGCCACATACTGTGCTGTTCATTCTGACCCACATACAGAAACCTTTCAGCTAATTAGTGACATCTTCCACATGATGTAAGTTGCTATGCTGTGTTGTGAGATAAGTTTGGTTTTCACCATATGTTTAGGCATATGGCTGAACAGTACCTCCTAGGCTGCAGATTTAATTGCTTGTTGTGTACCTCTGCATGGAGGCTGGAGTAAAAATCAGAAAACATAAAGCAGAATATCCTGACAGCACACTTTTTTCAAAACAAGATGTGTGTGTGTGCATTTTTTTAGACAAGATTTGTGATGTGGGAACATCACTGATAAATCAACTGGACAACAAAACTGATATTAAGGATATATGGATTTACTGTTATCAGCAAAAACATGAATATGAGTAAAAATGCTTGTTTATATAGCAAAGAACAGCATGTGGAGAATCACTCATTTCTGGAGAGAACTAATGAAACATACAAATAAAAGTTAGTTGATAGAAACCAACAAAAATTGCTAAAAACCAGCAATGAATCAACATTTAACTAATTGTACATCAATATGGGTGTGACATCAACTAATAACAGAGATGATGATTCAAATCACATGACTTACTCAATGTAGGCTCACCCTAAACTAACAACTAGCAGTCTGACTTGGACTCAAGACTTATTAAACTTGAATAAAAAACACAAACAGAACTTGTTAAATTACTGCCATTCCCAATGTGTAAATGAATGAAACCTGCTGAAGTAGCTGTATAATCTAGATTAAAATACAATAAATCACAGATCACATTTCTTTAAACTTTACTAAAACTCCAGCTGGATTAGCTGTTACGCTTACTTATTACACAAACTAATCAACCAAGTATCTCTGTCCATTAAATATTTATTTAGTTAGTTAGTTAGTTAGTTAGTTAGTTAGTTAGTTAGTGCATGTATAGCTGGGTTTTGTCCATCAGAATGGTTTTTTTTCTGTAACGAAAGACTCACTGTATGACACTGTGTCAAGCCTAACAGCTTTTTAGTAGGAGTTTACTTTTGTACAGCACAATGCTCACTGCTATACAAAAGACTTGACACAGGCTCACACCCCAGAGACTTGACACTCAACTCACATGAAGTGATTTGTCAACATCTCTTGTGGATAGAAATCAGTGGAAAATAGTATGTGGTTTGTGTTAGACACCTTCGGCTCCATGATGATGTGCTGGTCACTGAAAACTAGATGATCCTGATGTAGCTGCCTGCGCCGCTGCTGAAAAGTGCGCGAAAGCAATGAAAGGCGGTCGCGCAGAGTAGGGTCAGCATCACACTCAGTCAGAAACTGCTCCATCTCATCCTCCTCCTCCTGCTGTAACTCTGAACAGAACCTAAAGAGAGAGAGAGAGAGAGAGAGAGAGAGAGAGAGAGAGAGGGAGAGGGAGAGAGAGAGAGAGAGAGAGAGAGAGAGA
>JBBPCZ010000019.1:233027-247429 GCA_037974445.1 Brycinus macrolepidotus | reverse complement strand
CACTCTGTTGGTTTAATAAATCCTCAATTCAACATGGAGTTCCGCGCCTGGGCCTCTTCTTTGCACAGGGACGCACCCCGCGCGACACTCCACAGTTATGGAGTTTATAATCAACACTGTGTTCTTTTCTAGAACTGAAAATATAAGGGACACTAGTGTGGGAGTTTTCAAGTGTACCTGCCTCTGCGTCCCAATAAGCATTGAAGGGAGAAGAAGTAAAAGTACAGAAGTATAAAAACAAAATTAAAGACTGTAAATAGTGTAACTGTGTGCCCGCTAAAGTCTACAAAATGTAGCACAAACTGAATGGAAGTCTGTAGTGATTAAAAATGTATGTTTGGGAATATACTGTATACTGAATACACTGTGAGTAAATACCGTACCTGTGTGGTAGTGGAGCTGTAGCTGCTGGCTGTGGTCTCCTGTAATTCTTGGTATAAAGTTAATAGTCACTTGCATGCTCTCTCCAACACCAAGAGTCCCTAGTGAAGGTTCTACAGAGAATGGGCTGTGAATAAAGAGTAACAGAGTTATCAGTAATCACACACACATGTACAAAATTTAATTTCACACATGCAGATAGCACCACCACCACTGGATTCCGTGTGCTTGCAGTACAAATTAGCATGGCAGCCTTTGCTTTAAAGTCAACCTGAATTCAAAACTGACCATTTTTACTTTATTTTTGTTCCTGGTCATGTTAAGCACAGTTCATTGTATGACCTTGTTTAAAGACATAATTCTTGCTTTCCTGTTATCTTCCGTCAAAATGTAATGACTTTAGGCTGCCTCAAGTTTTGATTATATCCAAAAATAATATTAACCAACAATATCATGTTTCACCTACCCCTTCCCCCGTCTTCAACATGTTGACCAAAAGCACTTGAATAGCAAACCCTCCTTAGTACTGTATTTTACTTATAAATATGTGACAGTATGGGACTTACCTTTGTGTGCTGAGTTGAAATTTGGCTTTGCCATTCCCAATGTTGCGCACTAGAAGCGTTTTCTCTGATAAGCACTTGACTGGACACAGAGGAAAGTAGACCTGGTCAGGAAAGTCCAAGATGGCACGTGCCCCAATTGCCTGGATGGGAACCTCAAACTTCTCCCTCTCTGTCACACAAATCAGCCTATGGATATAGTCCTACAAGAAAGACCACACGAGCACTGGTAAACTAAGGTAAAGAAGTCTAGGAGTATATCAAAGTTCTTTATGATCCTTAATAAAAAACAAACGAACAAAAAATACACCTCAAAATCATGCTGCCATCACAGTCCAAGATATGGCATTGTATGCTTTCTTTCAAATCATATATCCAATCATAGACAAGCTGGTCATAAATACTGATAAGTGCTTCATCTGTTAGCTTGACCCTTTCACCATGTAATGAGTCTGAAACAGACTCATATCCCACAATACACTGCACCATATTTTGTGGTTCTTTGCTGCTCTAAAGACATCCAACTTTACAGCTGGGGCATTCCCTCAGTGTCAGCTGGAACTACGATTTCAAAAGCTTAAAGTGTCACTATAAAAGACAGTGAGTCGTGTTTCTTTCCTGTTAGAAAGTGAGTAGTGTTGACTTTCTCACTGATTGAATTGCAGTGTCGAGAGCAGTGGGGACATGCTCCAGAGTGGCGCTATGCTAGAATCAGTATTAATGTGCTGCCACAGCAAAACAGATTAGCGGGATATACAACAGAACCCAAAATGGTGGCTAATGGGGGACAGAGTGGGCGTGGGTGGGAACTGTGCACCTCGCGGGCCCCGTGCTCACCAAGGCACGCGCTTCCATTGCTTGCCCACGCATTAGGTCATGTTGTGAGATTTGACATTGATGTTTCACCATAGCAAGACTGATAGGGAACAGAGGGAGTGCCTGAATTTGGTTCAGTTAGTGTTATGAAGTATTACAAACAATAGCTCCTTTCGCAACAGTTCTCCATTTGCCATGTATATTTAAAGGCAAGCTAAGGCTTCTGTAAATCTACGCACCACAGCAAGTAGCGCCTATCTCTGTTACTACGGCTATTCTCAGTAGCAAGAGTAAAATTAGTGGTCATGAAATAAGCTATCAAATACATGTTAGGGAGTTAAACTAGTTCCATGCACCACATGCAAAATACACTAAACTTTGTTTCTTCAGCTATTGAACCAGATAAAAAGAAATTATTATGTTTTATTTGAAAAATGCTTCCTTTCTCTTAATTCCACTGTCCTGTCCGTGCAGTGGAATGGAAGCTACAGCGATATGTACCTTGTTCTCCTGTGGGGTGAAGAGAACTGTGAAGGTGCACGCCATGCCTGGGGCTACTTTGCTGCAGACATCTACAGGGCTGACCACTTTGAAATACAAGGAATCTTCCTCCACCACCTTCACTAAGCGAGGAATCTGAAGGGGGCACAAGAACATGTGTGCACTGAGCTCTGGAGAAGAGTAAACAATTTCTACTGTAATGCTGTCATAACATTAAGAAATGATGCAGCATATGGATGCTGTTAATATCTTGTAATATTTTGTGTGAGAGTAGAGAAAAATCTGTACCATTTACACTGTAAAAAATTTGTGATTTAATTCAAAACATTAGTAACAGGCTTTTTTATTATGTTTATTGAACTTCAAAGAATAAGTTAACCGAATGTAAAACACGTGTTAACTTACTAGTGGAACTCGTCATTTTTAAGGCTGCTAGGTTACAAACATTTTAAGTTAAACCACCTTTTTTACAGCGTAACGAATCCTGAAAACCCCTTTAAATCAGTCAGCACCAACTGGAATTGCAATAAAGGGTCTAGATGTGGCACAAAGTGTAGAGCCACAAAGTCATGTGATCAGAATGCAGCTCCACTGTGTTATCTATATTCTGATACTGAAGGATGAAAGCTTGCAGTTTTGCATTAGGTTATCAAACAGGTCAATACCGCATCATCCATCACAAAGATGACTTATTCTGCTGTAAGATATTGTTTATGTGGCTATGCGGTTCTCTTTTTAAGGGAAAAGATATTCAGGAGATTTATTGTGAAACATTTCTTATGCAGCATTCCACATGAGTTTAGTAAAACAAGGTGTTCTGGGACTGAGCTACATTAAAAAGTATCCTATAGGTGAATACATGCAATATATGTTTGTATATGCATGCAGTCTATCTTTCTCTGTTATACTGCTCTTTTTCCAGCATCCTATTTTTCTTTTAACTCAACCACTCTCAGATCTTTCTAATGTACACATACCACTATCAATAAGTGTTTCAGTAAGGTGAATTAGAGGAGTTAGGTTGGAACAAATCTAGGATATAACCATGCAGTCAACAACTAAACAGAACACTGCTGTATGATTGAGTTTGCCATCAGGTGTCAGTTTAATCATTTCATCATAGAGAGTGTCTCTGAATTATTAAGACTTCTTTGCGGTTAAAACATGCAAAGTTCCTATAATGAGGGTAGTACAGACTGCAGTTATGAAGCCTCAGCTGTGACTGGTTTAGGCCCCTGATGAGGAGAAGAGCCACAGAACAATGCCACTGAAGATACACTGCACTATTCAGCCCCATAATAATGCAATAATGGTAACCCAAACAAACACTTTCCAGTTTTAGTTGCTCTGTTTCCATACACTGGAGTTATTTTACTTCATACATCCTACATTAGAATCTCTTTGTTTTTGGTATGAAAAGAAACAAACTTTCTTCCAATTAATTCATAGCCTTATACTCCAAAACAGGTGCTGTGTTTTTCATGCACTACAGCATTTTGTAATTTTTTCATTCATATAATGTTAGTGTGAGCTAGGGAATGTAAATTATTAAATTGAATCATTTGTGCAAGTAGTGCAGTCTAATATTTGTTAACATGAAACAGCAAGCTAGAATAGAAAAGAAAAGCACGACTTGTAATTGCTGTAGTCCTTCACTTTCTGACACTGATGCCAAATGACAAGTGATCACACCATCAATGGCTGCATAATAAGAGAACATCTTATTTAATCCATAACAGGCACAGAATTAAATGCTCATTTCAAATTAATGAGGTCTCCTGTATTAACATTTCTAATGAGTAGTTTTTTTTTTGTCACATTGGGCTGAATCATGAAGTACAATCATTAGAATGTACAGATCTTCCATTGAACACTGAATTTTTCTGTCATGTATATCTGATGAGGAAGAGGCTTTTAGCAGAACGCAACAATAAATCTCTTTGGCCTGCTGATGACCTTTATGTAGGTTTCAGAGAAGCAACGCTGAGCAAATGATAAATTCAAGTATAATTTAGCACTTTTTGTTCAGTTATTCTTATTAGATGATTGCTGTTTCAGTGGGTACTCAATCAGTGTTTGTTGAGCAGTAATTAACGAATAAAATACTGTCATTATATCCCCCTAACAGTCATCACACTTATGCAGACACAAAAATACGGTGTAGTTTGCGCTGAGCTATGAAGTACTCAGCTCTTTGCCAAAGTCACCTTGTCATTATTGCGCAACACCAACGGCACTTCGTACGTCTCAGAGGGCATGTAGTTCTGGAACACAATCTCAGACGGGTAAGGCTGGAATAAAGGCTGGTCCACATCCCTTGCAGAAAACTGGGAACATAAGGGAAAGCAAGTGTACCCCTTAGCATTGGACGGTGAACAGTAAAGGGCCATTTCTCTATAAGACCTCCAATTTCCTTCGGCTTCTGTTTGTGGCCACAAAGCGTTTGACTTATTTCACATCAAAGGATTTGATGCTGTCCAAGTATCTGTTATGCTGTAGGCACTCCAAAATTCCAGAACAGAAAAACAAAACAAAAAGTGGGTTGGGTGGGGAGAGAAAAGCTGAAAAACAGAGGAAGAGACATAGAGTTCATGTGTGACAAAAGAAGACAGGGGAAATGCTGGAGAGAGAGAGAGAAAGAGAGATGGGAGAGAGGACAGGGATAGAGAGAGAGAGAGGAAGACATAAAGAGAGAGAAGGAGACAGAGAGAGAGAGAGAGGGGGAGACAGAGAGAATGAAAAGGGAAAGAAAGAGAGAGATGGAAAGAGAGAGAAAACAGATGCACCGCACCCAGGGGGTATGATGGGAAAAGTGCAAATACTCTAATCTCAGATTCGTAAATGAGGCATCTCCTGTATAATTACCGCAGCCACATCCAGTTTATTTTCCATTCAAAAAGTGCCAGCACAGGAAGGAGGAGATTCAAACCACTGCCCTACTTTCAAGAATAACTCTTCTGTTAAAATGTACGTACATTTACAGCAGTGCATGTTAAATCAGAACCTTAGCACCTCAGCAAAGATTTTTGAGTGATTAAACAGGTCTTATCGATGTTTTACCTTTTGGTGAGCAGTCTCACTCATATCTAATAGCTCCAGAATATGAGGTGGATGAATCTCATATGTATTCGCTAGACGTTCTTCGGTTGTCTGAGACATCTTATGTGCATACACAGATGGAGACAGCTGTAACAAGATAAGCTACAATGAGTTTCTCTATGAACAATGTGAACATTCATTTTTTTGGCAGTATCATTTTGTAATGTCTATGAGTGCACCTCTGCAAACATTAGCTATGCACACCCCCACTTACTGTATTTCATTTTAGAGCCTACACATACAGTATGAACATACAGGGTACATTGAAGAAGAATGTGAATACAATTCAGCAACACTAGAAACAGTTATAATTCCTTCATCAGGAGTAGTTTAAGAAGAGTCTACAACAGCTTTTGCTCTAACAATTAAACTACCATCATTCTATCATACAAGAAACATCAAACTGCACTTACTATGCTCAAGGTCAGAGGCAAAAATGACTTTAATGTCAAATTTAAATGAATAATTTAGGAGGGTCTGATTAATTTTTAATAACTGCCAGTTTTGCGGTCCAAACATACAGTCCTTTCCATAATTCAGAGACAACAGAAAAATGCAAACATTTGCACAATTCTTAACATTTCTAGCAATATCACAAATAATTAAATTCACAAGGGTTTCTTTTGCGAGCATGTGTTTGATCAATATGAAACTTGTGAGCTTAGATTCATATCAGACTCCTGTCAGATAAGTTAAATGCTTCTGGATGAGTGAGATGTAGAGTGTGTCCGGCCGGCCACCTGCACTGCAATTCTGTGTCTTCTCTAATCTGATACAGCAGATTTTCTAAAAGGAGGACGAGATCATTAGCTAATAATATTGACTTGATAATACAACATGAAAACGCAAAACTGTTGTGCAGGTGGACTACAGGGTTGCAGTCTGTAACTTTTTTATGCAATAAGAGCAGGTGCACTTACCTTACCAAAAAAAAAAAAACTTACCTGTTTGGCTTTGTCATCCCGTTTTACCAGTTTGGGATTTCTGGGTGCTGCTACTTTTGCTTTAAACCCTTCTGGCATCTTCAGAGGTAAAGTCTGGAAAGTGGAGTGAGTAGCTTGTGCCTTAGAGGCCAGCATTGTGAAATGAAGTCTTTGTTCTCTTATTCCTGTTGTCAAAGTTAATAAACAGCGTTAATTAGATGCTTCTGTATTTATTATAAAGCTAAAAAGGGCTATAATCAGTCAATAGTCAGGTTTTATGTGGTTTCATATTGTTAGTGATTCTGTGTAAAACAATCATTTTTAAAAAACTAACAAAAATTAGCTTAAAGACAGTAAACATACAAATCAAGTCAGACGGACGTTAGCAGACGTGCTAATGTTCATTTATTGTCTCATTATAGTTCCGTAGCTCGTCTTATATATTTATATTTAAAGAGTTAACTTTTCTTGGATTGAGGTCATATTTTATTTAAAGCATGAACGACTCAAACGTGTAAGGTGTTTTAAATGTTGGTTACTTACGTGTTCGTTATTAAACTCGCACAACACATTTCTCACTCCTCAAAACACTTACAGCTTGGTGGTTACCATGGCAGCCAGCAGAGCCGCGTTGCAGCAAGCCGCGCTCTGATTGGTGCAGGTTTTCTGTAGCGCGCTGCGATTGGACCACCGGATTAAGTAACGGAGAATTGGGCGAGGTGCCTAGAGCCACAACTCTCTCGTAGCAACAAGACAACTGTAAACACGAGAGAGCTGATGGAGCGCTCATCCGAGAAAAGTCAAGCTGTAAACTGTCAGAGAGAGATGTTTCTGTTGGGTATTTGCACATCTGATTTGAAAGAAAATCAGGAGTGCGTTTAAAAAGTTTCTGACGACACCAGAAATGTCTCAAGAACACAAGCCTTTCACAGAATATCCCTGAATCACTGGTGTAATGAGGGTCACCCTTAAACTGATATCCAAATACTGTTAAACTAGTATTCTATTAGTAGCTAGTATTAGTGGCTTTGTAAGTCAAAGTTATATTTCTTACTTTAAATTTGAGGCAGCTGGTGACCTGGTGGTTTGGGAGGTGCCCTTGCAATCAGAAGGTTGTAGGTTTGAATCCCAAGATTGCTAGTGGCACCACTGAGGCACCCTTGAGCAAGGAACCGTCCTCACACACTGCTCCTTGTGCGCTGCGTCGCTAGCTGCCCGATGTTTCACATGGTGAATGAGTTAAATGCAGAGAACAATGTCACACTGGTCGCACTGTGTGCTTGTGGTGTGTTCACACGTTACTATAAGGGGCGACTTTACTTTATTGGTGATAAAAAAAAAAAGATATTCTTTAAAGAGAAAAATGAATTTGCTTGTTCTGAGGATTTTCTTTAAAACAGTACTAATAATTGTTTTTTTTCTTTGCTAGTGGATGTGATACAAACCGTTATTTTGAGATTTCTCATTTTTCATTAGATTTTGGCCCTGTCAGTCTTCGTACTTGCTCATTCCTTGCCACTGCATTTTTTTAAAGTATTGAAACTTCTCAAGCATCATATATACTGTGTGTTGATTTAGGCTTGTCTGTTCTCTGGAGTGGTCTTTAGAAGATCATTATCGCAGCAATCATGTTGTTCAAGGACTGTGTAGAGTAAGGACAATGATATATGCATCTGCATTCAGTCTTCTCTGGATTTTGATTGCCCCTTACTTGTAAATTATCACAAGTACATTGCAAGCTGTTTTTGTATCCTGCTTAGCTTTAGAATGGGAAGGGCATGTTTCATGCGTAAACTGTAGAGGAACATAATTCTTGGTATTTCACGTGTACAGGTCTTATGTACTCCTGCTTTATTGTCAAGATTGATGGGTTTATGTTAATATGAAACCTCATTCAATTCATGAGTAGCAAAGGGTCATTGGTGGGCATAGACATGTGAGTGGATTTGTTGAGATTAAGGTGGAATTTTCTGGGACTGTAGGGGATTGCTGTACTTTAGTGGATGTGCCAGTCGCCTGACTTTGTCCACAATGTCACTCCACAAATAGTGGACAGAATTACTACTATCTCATCTGGAAGTAAAGTGGTGCATGACAGCTGTCAATAAAATTTTAGTCAAATAGGTTTTTGGACTTCATGGCAAGGTTCACGTTCTCATGCATGCTTGAAAATTTTGGGAAAAAAACCCATATCAAAGGTGATGAGGGAGCATGAGGAGGGGGCAAGATGCATTTATGTCTCTTTTGAGTAGATTTATGAATATTCATAACATTGTGAGGTCACAGTGACAGCGAAATTGCATTTATCATTAACATTAACGTTAAAGACAGGCCCAGATTTCACCCATGTAAGTTTATAACATAAACCATGTTTTTTTTTTTTTTTTTGACCATTTTAAACACGTAAGTCTATGTGTGTAGACCATGTATTTAGGCCATGCATGTTGAGAATAAGGCAATAATCCTCTGCTCTGGCAATGGAACCATTACAGTAGGGAAATACATTAACCCTTTAATCTGTCTCACCCTCTTTCAACCAACTTTTAAGGGGCTTATATCCTTCTTTTTATCATATTTAATTTTCCTTGTCCATTTAAAATGTATGGGCTTATGTACCAAGAACCACACAGAATTCATTTGCACATGAATTGTATTACATTTTCCAACCTCTTTTTATATCTTGCAGTTAAACAGTCTTATTTATAATGACATGAATCAGTGAGGTGGAATATATGGATATACGGTCATCTGCAAAAGTTTGAACACCTCTGCTCAAACTACACGTTTTGTTGATTTTCTAAATGAAAAGGAGTACACACCCTCTACACAGAAAATGCTTGTGTTCTTTTTTTTCTAGCATGTTTAATGCACAATTTTTATTCATTTGCTGAATTTGACATATAAAATGTGCCATAATATTTGCACAGGCCACAGTGTTTGTTTTACTTTTTCCATATATAAGATAAGATAAGAAAGAACTTTATTTATTCTGAGGGAAATTCTTATGTCATTAGCATTCTCAGTGCAACAAGAAAGAATAAAAGATAATAGACAATAGACATATAAAAAAAAATAGACAACATTAACGCAACACAATTACAAGAACATTATTGTAACAAAATCACAGTGTAACACAGGCATAGTGTAAGATATATTAAATTCAGTAAACAAACATTGATTCTACATTAAAACATTATTTGACCAGTAGCACTCAAATGTTTGCCCACAACTGTATTTAAATATGTTGCTTTATGCGACATCACAAAAACAGTGTGATCAAAACAGACCGTTTTTGCAACTCTAACAATGTTTTTGTGGTACACTAAACTTATTTTTCCTTTTTAGAATGGGAGGAAAATTAAGTTTTCTACCATATTGTCACTTCAGTGTCCAAAGCTAAAGGCTCTGTCTGTTATTATGAATAAATAGTTTTTACCAGATTGCTTCTTTCACTTTTTTGAGACAGTGGAGGTTCACATAAATGGGTCAATTTTTTGGGCAACATTTTGATGCATCTTTTGAAGAATGGCCAGAAATTGATTGTTTCTGTGGTTGGTAGTTCAGAGGCAGGCAGCTATGCCTAGTGCGATATAAAAACTCAAAAGATGGGATGCCGCGATGAGGGTGTCTCTAAGGGAATGCAGAAATAGAGTGAGGATGACAGGAGGGGAACATGCCTTCTGTTTCAGCTCCACGAAGCCTGTTAGGCTCTTCTCTTTATCTCATTCTGTTAAAGAAAAATGCCAGACGGGCCTTCACTCTTGTAGCCTTTTGGAGGGTAAACGTTTTTCCTGAGTTTTAGAGTTCTTTTCAATATCATATACTATGGTTAACAAGTATGGAGAACATGATGGACAAGTACTTACTTTATTTGTATCCATGTCAGATTCTGTTCAGAAGCATGCTTTAACCATGGTATGTGGAAATAATCAGTTATGGCAGAGCCTCTTTTAGAGGACACTTTCAAATATCATCACAAATCTTCAGTGAGGACCCTTGACCTTGGATCACAACAGAATAGATCATCTTTTTAAGCTAGAATGAAATCAATCCCTGTATATGTCTTAAAGCTTTCCCCCACAGTGCAGTCTGGCTGGTGAGCAGATCTTTCTGAATTCAATATAATTATGTGAACATCTGGCACACTTTGCTTCTGGTGCTTCTAGATGGATGGACTTTCCTTCTGGTATAATGGTTAGAATGGATTGTTCAATTGTGTTTAGAACAGCTTAATGGCCGTTTATGTTTACTGTTGTTGTTGTTGATGATGATGATGATGATGATCAGTGGTGGTGATGAAAATAACGATGATGATAAGCACTTGCCTAAATACACAAAAACAATGAGGCTTGTTTAACGTGCCTTATTAACCAGCTGAATTTGCATACAGTCAGTATTAAAATAAGGTATCATATTTTATACTTCTGTCTAGTGCTTAATTTATTCAGGGCTTGTTGTCAAGTGCATAATCCACTATCCAAAATAAGTATGGAGTATATCAGGCATAAAGCAGAATAAATCATCATACCATAACATCACGCCACAGCATAATTAAATAAAGAGCAACTTACATAAACTATATAAGAGTTGCTTTCTACTGATTGCCAGAATAATCTAGTACACTGATCTAGTGACCTTCCGTGTAAAGGCACAGTATTGTTTCTGGTACTTAAACAATAAAGCTTTGCCACCTGCTAAATCATGCAATAAGACAGTTTCCAACATGGTACAAAAATAAATAAAATTCATTTGCATTGAGAGGACGTTTGTTCAGGCTATAGGCAGATACAGAAATTCTGAAAGAATATGTGACTTAAAATGAGTTTTAGTATTTATAAATAATTACATCTTCCAAATTATTTAAAGCATCTACAGTATTTCACCGCCTCAGTATATATACAGATAAGGACTATCAATCTGGCTATTATTTGAGGAAACTATGGGTCCAGGGCAGGCTCTGTTTCATCATGAAAAGTCTTATGTTCCCAGTTTGTGCTTTTGCAGGGTTGAAAATAATGCCTACACAGTAAATTCTAAGAACAGACATTGTTTAAATATCTAAATACTGCACATTTATGCGTTTTTAGTTACTAGCTGCCACTCAACTGGCAAACTCTCTGACCACAGGCAGAAATCTTTCATGTGAGATTAATAGACCTGTGACTAGAAAGATCGGTTTTGTGGCCATAACTCACGGATGAACAAAAGGATACACACAGTACAGAATGCTAGTTGCAAATACTGCAGTGCTGTGAGTTACAGGAGCTGGAAAGCAGACCAGGCAGAGGCTACACTAATCGTGTAGTGACATGATGTGCAATGCCAGTGATATAAGTAATACTCTGATTACACCGAAGTCAAAACAAAGTCTTAGCAACTCAGAGAAACAAAAAGTAACAGGGAATCTTTGTGATGTAAGCTAATTCAACATTCGGTTGTACTGAGAGGAAAAGGACTTGTAAATAAATATGTGACCGCAAGCACCCACTTCCATGCAGGGTATCTGGGATCAGTGATCTCCTGGGATGAGAGCTGGGGCAGCAAATGTGGAAACTTGGGAATGTCATCATATAGCTACTACTAAAGCAAAGTGGTTGTAGAGGTTGACTTTTATGCCTGCAAAGTTATGAATTGGAATAAAACAGATTCAAATCTTAGAAACCATATAAACGCATGACTCTGACAAAGGAGGGGGCCGAGTTTGTTTTGGACAGTATAGCCCAATGAGTAAAGGGAATTTTCTAGTAGCTAACTGTCTCAAATCCAAGAGGTAGAAGACAGCAGCCAACTCCTATAGAGAAAAAAAGCCCCGTTGTCCCCCATGTGCCTCAAATATCTTCACTTGGGCTTAACCATGCATCTGCACTCTACACTCAGCCAGCGCAGGTTTGAGCAAAATGTCTTATCCTGGGAAACTAGAGGTGGCACAAAGGTATCCATGAGCAGCACACTCCCCAGGCCATAATGTCCTGGTTCTGCCATAATTGATATTACTCAAGCTGCTGTGCCTTTTTGCAAGCGTGATGGCTGGTCCCAAGCATGAAAAGCATGAACAGGCACCAGCAAGTTATATTGTCCTTGAAAGCTGCCAACCCAGAGGCTACTGGAGCCTGGCAGCAAACCAGTGGTTAGAGGCAGACCTGTAGCTGGGTCTAAACAAGTGAAAGCATACCGTCACTAATAAGTTCCTGTAGACATATTAGAGAGTGATTTTGATGGGTCAACTTCTGGAGCCTTACAGTGAAGCACAAGGCAGGGACAAGTAGTCTTCAGAGAACTCTCCCACAGAAGAGTCTTTAAATGAATGTGATGCATCTGTAAGCATCTGCGCATCATGAAGAGGGACCAAAGCCTGTTTCAAATAATCCATAGTGAGACAAAAAGAATAGGGCTTGAGACCACCACATGGTTCACACAGTCCTGGGCAGAACTGGATTCAGCAGAGTTTACAGTGCGTGACAAATTCAACAACCAGTACAGATATGCTTTAAAGTAGAAATATCAACTAAGTACTGAGAAAACCAGTGGTACCCTATCCCTTCTTCTTCTAACCTGTTGGGGTGCTATCATTCAGAGGTCTACAGAAGCCTGAAATAATCACCTTCTAGTCATCTGTTTCTTTGAAGAGATAGATCTTCGTCTTATTAGCCCAAATGACTCAAATTATACACCAGGGTAACCTATCAGTTATACATAAGGATAGCAGATGTTTTGTTGGTCTTTATATTATATCTTTTCTCTTTCATCTAGACCTCCAAGGTCTAGGTTCTAAGTCAGAATCATGTGGCATTCGACAAAGTCCGGTTCTCATCCTCTTTTTTCAGTTAACTCTTCTCAGTGACAGTAACATACCGTATTTCAATAATGTATACAATCAGATCATTGTGTGTCTTCAGGCCTACTTTGGTCACATGTTCATTGTTCTTTTAGCATTGCTATGTTCAAGGTCAACATTAGGCACTGGCAACCATTCAACTGACCTAATACATTGTTGAATTAATGTTCAGTTCAGCGTGTTCAAAACATGCCTCCCCCCAACTATCTTTCTCATCAACCTGGGAGAAAAAAGGTAGGAGCACATGTGTAGTGGTGCACGTACACAGATATACACCATTTTGTACCCTCTGAGAAGCTGAAGTTACTATTTACTCAACCATAAATGGAGAGATCTCCTAGCACTGATTTGACCACAACCACAGCAATGACAACAGTTTCATTCAGTTATAAGTCATATGACCAGCACACAATTTTGTTATTATGTTTTCTGATTGCATTCACTTGTTGTGTTCATAAAATTCAGCAACGCTGATAACGCTGTTTAGCGTGTAACATGCTTATATGTGTATGTTTCACTCCACAATTTAGTTTTGAGACCCATTATGTGATTATATTCCCCTACCGAATGTTATAATTTCATGCCTAATACATCAGTGAAAGCAGAATTAAGGCAGAATAACTCAATCCTCTGAACCAAATGGAAATGTAGAAAAACTCAAAGAGTACATTCTAAGAATTTAATCAACCTCTCACAAACTACAAGCAAAAACAGCACTTCAGATCTAAAACTAGGACTGTTTAACATGAGATCATTTTTAGAGAATGTTTTAGTCCAATGGTTATGTTCAGTTCTGCATAAGAATCATTTACATGAAAAATTCTAAGATGGATTCTGGTCTCTGGATTCCGGTCTCTTCACAGCACCGACACAGCCCTAGTAAAGACAGTAAACAATCCTGTCTGTTGATAAAAGCTTTGTATCTTTGCTGGTTTTACTTGACCTTAGAGCAGCATTCAGCACCATAGACCACTGTATTCTACTAGACAGACTAGAAAACCTGGTCAGGGTCACAGGAACAGCCTTGTTTAGATCATACCTGACCAACCGGTATCAGTTTGTAAGTGTGAACAGAAAATTATCAGCGTACACCAAAGTAAAGCATAGAGTCCCACAAGGTTCTGTCTTAGGACTTCTTTCATTTACATTGTACGAGTGGTGGAATGTAACAAAGTATTTGTACTTCGTTACTGTACTTAAGTACATTTTTAGGTATCTGTACTTTACTTAAGTAAAAATAATAATGCATACTTTTTATTTTACTCCATTACATTTTGCGGCAAT
>JBBPCZ010000019.1:215237-230689 GCA_037974445.1 Brycinus macrolepidotus | reverse complement strand
TTTACTTGAGTATATATTTTGCAGGATATTTGTACTTTTACTTAAGTACTAAGCTTCAGTACTTCCTCCACCACTGCATTGTACATGCTGCCATTGGATACAATTATCGAAAAACATGGGATTAGGTTTCACTGCTACACAGATGACACACAACTTTATATATCAGCCAACCCAGATGATAAACATAGATTAAATAAACTGAGGATTGCGTAAAGGATATAAAAGACTGGATGTTACAAATCTTTCACCTCTCCTACTCAGAAAAAACAGAGGCCCTTCTGCTAGGTCCAACAGCTGCCAGAAACTGTCAGGTCTAATGCTTGTTCTTGCTGGTCCCTCAGCTTCTCCTGTGCCAAAAGTAAAAAAAATCTTGATGTATCAACTCAAATCTATCCTTCGACACACATATAGGTGCTA
Source organism: Brycinus macrolepidotus (assembly GCA_037974445.1). Taxonomy (NCBI): domain Eukaryota; kingdom Metazoa; phylum Chordata; class Actinopteri; order Characiformes; family Alestidae; genus Brycinus; species Brycinus macrolepidotus. Next base: position 230,272 of record JBBPCZ010000019.1, on the reverse strand, counting down.
TTACAAAAAACAGCTTTTCTTCATCTTTAAAATGGGATGCTCAAACAAGAACCTAAATGAACTTCAACAAGTCCATAATGTGGCAGCTATAGTCCTCACTAGAACCAGGAAATTTAAACACATTAGAACAAGACTACATTGGCTTCCGATCACGTTTCATATTGATTATAAAATTCTACTATTGACATGAAAAGCCTTGAAAGGCCTCGCCGCACAATATCTTCATGAACTTGTAACGAACTTCTAGGTCACTTAGGTCTCAAGGTGCCGGAAATCTACAAGGTACTGGCAATCTACTAAGAATTATGAGAGCTACTGCAGGGGAAAGAGCCTTTTCATATAAAGCCCCCATGCTTTGAAATAACCTTCTGATTAATGTTTGAGCAGTTTCAGACCAGGCTGAAAACCTACTTGTTTAGTCACACTAGATGAAGGGTATAGAGCTGGGAGGTTACGGCATAGAGAATTCATCTAAACTGGGGTGCTGGTATTTATGCGCAGGATTTGTATACATAGCATAGTGTATTTTCATGCTGAGTTTATTTCTACAGAGTTTTATTTAGATTTATTTAGACTTTATATTTTATATTGTTCTTGTCTCTGTGTGTCTGTGCAGTCATATAAGCAATTTCCTCCAGGAAATTTTCTGATTTTGATTCTGATTCTGGTGCTGTCGTCCGACTACTCTACACGTTCTTTCAAGTCTTTTCCCTAACAGTCCTCTTCAGGTCTGTGTCCAGGTGGGGAAACCTGGTGATGAGGGTTCGGGGAAACCGAACCCTCATCACCTGAAAGGAGGATGTTCCTGTTACCCACTATGGTACACCAACTGCTAGTGAAAATACTACACTATATTAAACTAGAGGGAAAATTCCTGAAGCAATTTTGCCCCAGATGAGCTGGTGTTCCCAAATATGTTGCCATATGAAGCTTTCCGGATGTATGGTGAAGTATTAATGAGCGGAACTCCATTCATTTAAATGTGGCCAAAAATTTAATAGAAGTGTATTGAGCAAAAAGGAATGCATGAGAACAAAGGAAAAGACTTGGATGAGCGGAAGGATATGGGGGGGGGGACGTGGCCTGACATAACTGAAATAAAACACAAAAAGGGAGTAAAAAGTAGATTCCTTATTAGCATGCATGTAAGACTACATTGAGTAGTTTTCTGGAAAAGGCACACTATTAACACTGGGTTTTTCAGTCTGGTATGTGGTTAGACTGCAGAGCTGCCATGTTGTCGCAGTGCCCATGAGGTCGTGCTGAAATATTTGCTGGCTGGCTGACAGTTCTCCAGGCTCTCTGCTTGCGGGTCAGCGAGCGGCCCAGTCTGTCAGAAAATTGGATTAGCACGACGGAGCCCCTTTCAAAGAAACCGCGAGCCGGGCAGCTCCTCCTCCATCACGCCACCTCAACACAGTGGCGTATAAGTGTGTGTTGGTGCGTGTATGTGTGTGTGATCGGTCCGCTTACAAGCCTACCGTAAACGGCGAATAGGGCTGAGCCACACAGAACCTAGTCTACCCTTTTTTCCTCAGTTTACTAACCATTGCCCCCCCAACACCTCCCTCCAACTGTGTCTCTCTCCAGCCGCCGGGGACATGTCTGCATCCAGCCAGTCCAGGTAAGATGGAAGACGAGAAAATTACGCACCAGTCAAAATTCACCCGCGTACAGTAAAACGAATTTATGCCAAATAACGAATCAGTACTTTATCGAGTTGGCAAGCTGACGAAATAAACTAATAATAAAGGAAAGAAAGAAATAACAGGATCGACAGCTGAAGTGGGAACGCAAAAAGCTCCTCGTATTTCAGGTCTGACATTGCGTTTAATCCAGACCGAGGCGTAAAGGGCAGGACACGCGAGATCGGGATTTGAATTTAATTATATTATTCCCTCGAATTATCTGAAGATCATGCAAATGTTCATCAAAACCCTTGTGATTGCTATAAGATGATCATTTCCAGGCTGCAATAGATAGGCTAGGTCCTGTCAAAAATATAAAATAAGGATTTCGGAGTGTTAGTAAAGCTGTTAATCCCGCTGGGCTGTTATTGTAGTGGCTGGTGAAAAAAAGGCAGCCCGTTAGAGTCAATAAGCGTAACGATAATGCCTACTCTGCTTCGTGAATCGCTGCCCCGCGAGGTGAGGGCATGCTCTTAAAGGGACATGCATCATGTACACAAGGCCATACTCAGATAAAGTCGTCGTAGAGCAAAGGACAGTCATTAAACTACAGATATTTTAGAGTTTTTGCACTTGTTAAAAAGTTAGGAACTGTCCCAAATGAGTTGTTTTTTTCCTTTAGTTTTTGCAGTGACACAGCCACAAGTTCAGCCTTGTGGAATCTGTCCTGAATCCAATGTGCTGAGACCGCAGTGTGTGTGTGTGTGTGTATGAGTGAGTAAATGTTTGTTAGCACCACGGACAGCGCCCCCTCCCCCAGCCCACTGCCTCCATTTCACATCGCCTCTAGTGGTGCTCGAACAAACTGGAATAAACACGGATTCCAGTCCCGCCTGCCCAGCTCGCCTCCAGGTTTGGCTGCACCAGTCCCAAACCAGATTTAAAGGAGCCTGTAAAACATTCAGAGATAAACGTTTATGATCACTGAAGGTTTATGGTTCCTAAATCACACGGGGAACCAACGTTTATGAGCAGAAATGTAAGGTAATGTTTCCCTTGGAACACTCTCGTGAGAAACTGACAATTATACTGGGCTCGGTATAATTACTACTTCTGATCGTGCACTGAATTCAATGATGATTAAACTACAGGCGAAAATTGCTAATACTATTATTATCCTAACACTGCTGCTAGCCTACTACTACTACCACCACAACAAAAACAACAACAACAACAACAACAATAATAATAATCCTTGAGCGTTTTTATTTATTTGAATAAAAGAAACCTCTATTACACTACTACTACAGTTTGAGTAGTGGGATGGTTTTAGAGCAGTAGTTTTTATGATAGTGTTTATGGAACGGTAGTTCCTAAAATCAGATTGGCTGAGCATCATTCGAAGCTCCGTTTAATCACAGCTGTGGCCGCCTCACAACAACAGAATTCTGTATTGAAGTCACTAAAACCCGTCAGGCTGTGATTAGAATCACGTTTAATTACTCAGCTGTTCGCCCAAACGACTGCGTGACATGATGAAGTAAGAATCTGTTATTTGTTCGTTTGTTTGTTTGTTTTTAACTAATAATCTTGTCTAGAACTAGACTCAGTTTATTGTAGCAGGTATGAAGCTTTATTCGTATTCGTATCATTATTTGTATTTCGACTCAAAACAACCTCATTCAGAGGATCCGGTGACATTTAGATTGGGGATGTAGGCAAGACAATACATTTAGTTTTGGAAGATGTTTGTTTACCAAAATAGCGATTTACAAAAATGCCATTTTTTTACCCATTGACAAAAAAAAAAAAACTACTTAATGATACACAACTTCAGTGGTGTATTAATAAAACTGTCTTAGACAATAGACTAACATTAGTAAATCACTGTACCACTGCACACCTTTTTCTTACGTACTCTGGTCACACGTCTGTCTGTCTGTCTGTGGTTACTTATAAACAGAGTGGCTCCAGTTTAGTACATGGAGAGAACAGTGAGCTACACTGACTTAGTGAATGTTTAATAAGTACTAACTGAATATGTTCTTCAGATATTCTGCTGAACAAGCATAGAATAGGACAGAACTGAACAGAACAGAATACAAGTAGATGGCTTCTTCTAAGTGGGTCCATTGTATTGATCGATTTATCTTTGTTCTAAGTGCTATTCTGCTTGCCTGTATCTCACACTATTCTTCATTCTCTATGAATCTGCCAGGAGGATTTGATAGGGTCACTGCAGTTGACAGCTCATTTCTCTGTGTGTGTGAGTTTTGGGAGTGTTTTTGTATATGTGTGTGTGTGTGTGTGTGTGTGTGTGTGTGTATGTGTGTGTGGGTGGGTAGTTGGTGGTTGGGGAATGGGTCTGATGTCACTGACAGCTACATTATGTGCTCCTTAACCACCAGTCAGTCAGCTATTATACTGATACTCTGAACAACTCATCAGTCCTCATCAGCACCCTGAGCAGGACCAGCACAGATTACACTAAAACCTAGCCTAGAGCGTACACTTCTCACCAAAGAGTGGTGCGCCTGAAGATTGAGTGTACATCAGTATTAATAATGGCGATGACGTCTTTCTCTGTCTCTAGCTATACATATGAGCAATACAAAGAGACAGCAGACTGGTTGCTGGCTCACACAGACATCCGACCCAAAGTGGCAATCATCTGCGGCACAGGCCTCGGAGGACTGGCTGATTTGCTGGAAAACAAGAAGACGTTTCCTTACAAGGACATTCCCCGTTTCCCTCGCAGTACAGGTAGGTGGAAATGGGTTGCCACTTTGTGATCTCTGGCGGATTAGTAGCCACGGTCCTCAAGATTTGGTTTGCAACATTATTATCTGATTTGATTCAGTTTTTGATTTATTATTGTGTTGTTTCTCTTCCACAATGTTTGATGTAAAGATTGGGTGTTGTTTGAAAGAAACAAGTGTAATTTGGTATGCTGTCTTGTCACTGTGGTAATCCCATGTTATGACAAGCCAGATATTTTCCACATTAATATATTAACACACAGATCTCTATCTGCTTTGTCAAAACTCCCATTTGTCAGAATCAAGCTTAGCATATGACTCATAGATATACATAATAGTGGCTCCCTGGAAGTAAATTTTAACCTTTGACTTTCATTAAGCATCCATGGTTTACAGTGACAGAGACCCACTGGTTAGTCCGCTGGTTGAATTCACAGTCAGTGATGCACCGAAGACTTCCAGAAGGCCCGGAGTTACGTTTTGGTCCCACTCGTTGTAAATCAAAATATGATTTGTTTATTTCTCTGTCACTTCCTAATTATGTTAATATTTAATCTAACATGTTAGAACAATTAATCAGCTCCTGAAGGTCTAACCAATGGGACAGCTTGCCTGGGTGTATCCACCAAGATACCACAGAGAAAACCATTCTGACTGGACAATTTGCTGTCAGACATTTTAAGAATTTAACCTTGTTGTTTCTAAACATAAAGTAAGAGTAGTACTGTATTACTTCAGAAGTTTAAATACCTGATTCTATTGAATAAAAATGGCCAACATTTTTAGTTCCCAGAAGTCATTAGGCCTTCTCGGAAGGCATAGAAGCCCTGGAGGTTTCTCCACTGTATTTAATGTGTTTTTTATTTGAAAATTAAAAGCAGTCTAAACATCTGAGCAGATAATATACTGTGATCTGTATTTCTCCAACTGTATGAAAGCTGTTGGGGTCATTAATCACTCAGTGGAACGCTGTAAATTAAATGATCTAATGCAGTAATCTAAGGCAACTAGGTAATGATTAATCTAGTAACACTAAACAATACATGTCCAAGCTTACTTTATTTACTCATATAACTTTTAAAGCAAGAAAATGCAACTTTCATGGATACTTACACAGGAAATCTCCTGCTACCATTAAACTGGTTACTGTTACAGGAAAACATAAAGTATTTTTGGCAATACATTTACATTACATCCATAGTCGACCATTCATTTTACAGTACGAAGAGAAGCCTCAAGTTGTCATGTGTAAAACAACGCCATCATGTAGGCAAGTCTCAAATATAAATATCTATGGCTGCATTTAAAGAAACAAAATGCCAGCCAATCGGGGTGAGTGGAATGACGGTCAGACATCACCCTCTTCCACCTTGTTGTGTGGCGGATAACTGCTTACATTCGCAAATGTTTATTAATCCACCCCTACATCCTCCTCTCTCTCTCTCTCTCTCTCTCTCTCTCTGTCTCTCTCTCTCTCTCTCTCTCTCTCTCTCTCTTTCTCTCTCTCTCTCTCTCTCTCTCTCTGTCTCTCTCTCTCTCTCTCTCTCTCTCTCTCTCTCTTTCTCTCTCTCTCTCTCTCTCTTTGCAGTGGAAGGGCATGCAGGTCAGCTGGTCTTTGGGGAGCTGAAAGGGAAGCAGTGTGTGTGCATGCAGGGTCGCTTCCACTTCTACGAAGGCTACGACACTGCTACAGTGAGTATCCTCCTCATTTACAGTAACCCTGACCTGTCATCCCATCTGCTTGGCAGGGATATCAAAGGGTTCTGCAAAGACTTCTGCAAAGTTCACTTTTAATGTCCAGGAAAGATAGCAAACCTGCAACCTGCAGTGTGGCTGTTATTCATAGACAACAGCTAAGAAGATGTTGAAGCCTGGTGGAGTAAACTGAAAGCATTTTACATATTTTACATATTTTACATATTTTTCTACCAGGAACTTATGACACATGTGTTGTTAGAAAATGAAAGTAGCAGTGAATGAATGTGCAAGAATACAGGTTTCTGAAACATGAAACTAAGCCCCCTAACACACTCTTTATGCAAGAAATCTTTAGTTCCATTGGCTATGTCCCCTCTAACTCATTAAATTGCTTTCTACGTGCTACTGCATTTTCTATCACAAAAGAAAATACACAGGGCCTCTTAGTAGCGCCACTGTCTAACCATTGAGCTAATCATTGGAAGACCAGCAATGCCACAGCCACCTGTGGCCTGGAGTTCAAGACAGCATAAGGACCCTCTCTCTCCCCTCATCACTTAACATGTTGCATTTGTGGCAGTTCAAAACAATGTGGCATTGATTTATGTGTCCTAATGAGAAAGTACACCCCCTATGCTTGGTAGCAGTGTGTGGTAGGGTGAAACCTTGCTAGTGGATAGAATTGACTGCAAATAAATTTAAGGGAAATTAAAAAAGAAATAACCAAACAAAACGAAGCATTATGTTGCCTTTAATTCTGGATGCACTGATATAGTTTTGGAGCAAGAGTGTGCACACATGTAGAACTTAATTCAAACCACTTAGAGCTTATAATTGATTTGTTTCATCAAAGCAACAGTAAAAAGGTAAGTCATGTGTAAAGTATATTTATATTCATGTGTTTTATTTTTTCAAAATGATGTCTGTGGAATAAACAAATTAAGAATTTTGATTTGTTTTAGTTCATGCAAGTGTTAGTTCAAATGTAAGAAAGTGTACTTTTTACATTGAACTGAATAACCTTAAGTTTGTGAAGAAAACTGTCAAGAGTGATGCATCTTTTTCTTGTTTGTTGTTTCAAAGCAAAGTCTGAAGTTAGAGGAATACAAACATGACTACCAGGCCTTTCAGTTTTTAAATCCAGGCACAAGTTTCAAGTTTCAGCCAGATTTGGATTAAGTATCTAAAATTAGATGGATTTGGACGAATTATCTGCAAGTTTTTGGAGGGCAGTTTTAGAAAAAAGGCAGTCCTTCCAGTATCTGCAGAGGTTGATTATAAGAACCAGGGCATGTCAGAGAAAGAGATCTGACCTGAGGCTGAGCACCTCTGTTTGCCTCAGCAGTGGAGGAAATGCACAAATCCTTCACTTGAGTTATAGTAAACATAACCTGGTGTTACATTACCCTGTTAATCCTGCATCCAAATGTCCAGCGTCCAAAAATTCTGTATTAAAATATCTAAACATGAGAATAAAGAACAAGTAACCATATATATATAACCTACAGTAGTATATTCAGATTTAAAGGTACATTTTCGTGTGATATTTTTAAGCCTGGGATTTTTTCTTGCAGTTCACTCTAATTTTAAGTATAGTTTATGAGCTAAAAAATCTAACAAAGCAAAGTGGAATTAAACACAGGACTACACTGAGTAGAGGAAATCTTTTAATCATAGTGGAAAAGTTCAAAGTCTTCAAAAGTGTAAGTACAGTACAAACATTTCAGTTCACCAGTGAACTCCTTTACTCTCCACCCCTAAATAAGATTTGAAAGGCCAAAACTAATTATAGTTCAGAACTCTTTGAGAAGTTTGCTAAATATGTGCTGTGGTTTTGATAAACAGTGTATTTCTAGTTCAGTAAATTGATAAGATAACAAAGTATGAGAGCAGTCTGACCATGATTAACAAATGAGAAAAGAGTCACAGACCAGGTTTAAGGGTGGTAAACAAGAATTAGTATTCAGAGAGCAACTCAGAGTAGGACTGTTGCTCTGGGATTTTTTTTTTAAGATTGCTATAAACAGGGTGAGAATCTGATCCCAGTTCAGCTAGATGACCAGAACAAATGAAAATTTGGTGAAGCATGTTGTTGCTGTCTAACCAAAATCTAATAACACCATTTATTAATTTCTTTGTTTGCTTGTTTGTTTGTTTAACACCATTTGAAAATCGCTGCTGACCTTTAGGAAAATTTCACACCACATAGGCCAGTAAAACTGTTTTTCCTTTCTCCTGAAAAGTTACCATTTTGAAGACATTGCGTGAATAATATACTTGAATGGAAACAATATTTAGTCTTACTTTTAGAGTAAACATCTAGAAATTGATACTGTTGGAGCCAAACTTCCATTTTCCTTTTTTTTTCATTTATACTATGTCAAAATTTCCTGATAAACAGGCCAGTAAACATGATCCAAACAGAAGTAAAATCTTGTGACGTTGAAAGTTAAGTACATTTTTCCCTCTTCTGTAAAGTAACTTTTTTGGAGTTTTGTTCTGACTGCAACAAAATGCAAATTATCTATGGAAATTCTTTACATTTACTCTTGCTGTAACTTGAGGCGACATGTGAGTAGAACATTTGTTAGGAAACACAAACTCTAACTGTATATACAACGTAACAAGCAAATGACAGACAGACAAGGTAACATTACTAAGTACAAATAAGAGCAACAAGGGTAGTCATCATCCAGCAAAGCCTCATCCTCTGAGGAGTAGGTGGTTCCCCACTGCTTGCAACTAGGCAAGTGCGAGGTACCCCTTGTTCTCTAAAACAGCAGGGGGCCCCAATGTCCGAGCACCCACTCAGTGGTGTCCTCTGTGATGATGGATAGGGCTGGACCAGAGATTGGGAGCTTGGGGCCCTTCTCATTGGTGTCCTTCAGAGTACATAATGGCAATTCGAGGCCTAAAGCCAGCCCAGCAGGGTCCTCCCAAATGCTGGGCAGTGAGGAGGAGCCATGAGCACGAGTAGTCGTATCAACTGCAGCCGGGATGGAGGACCCAAGGCCAGATGTCCCAGCGGCAGCCCCACCATGGCACTTACTGTGTCACGTTTCTGGCTGGCTGTCATGGGAGCCTGGTCTGTGAGCCAAAAGTCCCCAACTGTGGTGCAGCTCTTGGCCTCCTTGGCCTCACCACACTCACACCCCTCCTGGCCTACGCACGAGCCCCAAAGATGTTTACTCAAAAGAGAGGCTGGCTTCATTCCCCTCAGGATGGCTCCAAGTTTGCTAGCCGGCTAATGTGCTCATCTCTGCTAATTTCACAGAGTTGCTGCAGCCGGTCTAGCAGCTCTTGGCCAGCCTGGGGGCTCGCCTCTGTCCCTTTCCTGGCCCAGTCACCAGCATCCTCCAAATACCGTACCCACACAAAGTTCTCACTCGCTGTGTCCATTGTTGAAGGTCAGTCATCTGTAATGTTGGCTGAGGCAGGACTTTAGGCGACGCACATGTGAGTAGGACATTTATTAGGAAATACAAACTGTAACTGAATATACAAAGTAACAAGCAAATGATAGTAAAACAAAAGACTGACAGGGTAATGTGGATAAGCACAAACAAGAACAACAAGGGTAGTATTAGGGTTGATCGACAAAACAAGGCACACTTACAAGGGTATTTATACAAGACAGGGAAATGGGAACACCTGGGGAAGGAGAGCAGGAGAACCAACAACAGCTGGAACAGCTGGAACTATACAGAAGGGCAGGACAAGGGCGGAGCTGAAAACCAAAATAAAAAGCACATAGCACTGGGGAAAAACGAAGGCAGACAGGGGTAACACAGGAAGAGATGTGACACTTGCTCCCAAGCTGAAATTTATCATCTTAACTCCATCGACCAAAAAAGACTGTCTGAGATGTTTCATGACAATGCAGGATTTCTGAATTGTTATCAGCTGCACAATCAAATGTCATATACTTGTGAATCATCTTTTATATTTACCCCTGCTTGCTGCTTCACCTTGTCTGAGATTAAATCATTCTGTTTATGACTGACAAACTGCAGCACTAAATCAAAGTTGCAAACCGGGATTTGAAACACCTTGTTATTTTTTAAGATATAATAGTCTAAATTACAAACTGTGTTATAAAACCTTTAACACAACATCTCAATGGCGCTTTGATTATCTCAGCAACAAAAGAATTTATTCTAGCATCCTGAACTTTGTTCAAGTACACTGAATGTTATTTTCTGAATCTTATTCTGCTTTAGATCCCAAACTTGAAACAAGATTTTTTCTCAAGTCAAATTGTAGCCCTCAACATCTTAGACAGTGCACACTGACAATAAGCAATCAGTTTACATGCACTTCTGACAATCATAAACCTCAAGACTGACACAAAGGTTATTCTGTATTTAACCATTGACCCTTTAGGCTTCTAAACCGAAGAATCAGGAGGATGTGTGTCATTTAGAGAAAGTGCATGGTTAACCTTTGACTACTGACACTTAATCCAGTAATGTTGCTCTCGATTTTTAAGACCTTGTGACCTTTTTTTCACTCTTGAACTATGATCTGTAGTTAAACTTACTCTGTGTTGAAACTGAAAGATTTCAGTCATGTGGTTTGAAACAACTGGCAGTGCTAAAGTTCAGGGACCTTTATTCTGACCTTCTTAATTCAGGTTATAAGAGTTTATCAGTGGATGCTTCTGCAAGATCTACAAGATTATGGATTTGTCCAGATCTTATCAGATCTAAAACTGTGACAGCCCTGCCTAAAAAAAGGAAAAAAATATATAAAAACATTATTAACATATACATAAAAGTAAACATTTCGAAATGCAAGCAATGTTTTTTTCAAGTTGCTGATGGTTTTCCGTCCATAGATGTCTGTGTATGAGTTTGTATGTTCTGTATGAGTGTTTTATAAGTCCTTCAGATGTGATAAATTATGAACATATTTTGTGTAGTGAGTACATATTTTGTGAGTATAAAACCACCATATATTTTATCTTAATCCATGCTTCTGCTATGTTGGGACGATCAAAAAAACATTCAGATGATAAATGCATATATTTTTCTTTTGCTTAATTGTAATCATACTGTTGTACTGTTGATGATGTGGCAAAAATCTATATGGCATGTACTCTTTTTGATCCAAATCTTCCTCCCCATTTCCACCAGGTAACATATCCAGTTCGTGTGTTCTTCCTTCTGGGAGTGGAGACCCTGATCGTTACAAATGCTGCTGGAGGGCTAAATCCTGACTTTAATGTTGGAGACATCATGATGATCAAGGACCACATCAACTTCCCTGGCTTTGCAGGCCAGAATCCTCTGTGTGGCCAAAATGAAGAGAGGTGATATTCTGCTGGTTTCAAATAAGAAGCTGTTAAATGTTAAATTTCAACCCATAGTCCATTTTTGTTTACGATTTAACAGAGAAATCCCTCCAGAATTGGATATAACTTTTAGCTATGGGAGGATCTACATATGTAACAGTTTTAAAGATTGTTGCACTGCATCATGAATGAACCTTATAGATTTTTTAAATATATATATATATATATATATATATATATTTAACATTGCAAGACAAGTGGCATCAAGACAGCATTACAAGTGGCATCAAGGTTTTTGAAAACAAAGGTTATATTAAAAATTTAAATAAAGGCATTATATACATTTCTAAGAAGTCACCTTAGCCATGTAAATTTATTCAAAGTCAGTACGTGGCTGAAGCCTAATACAATATCATCCATGGTGGACCTTATGAATCCTTTATAGGAACTTACAGCAAAATTATTTACTTCTGTTTATTCCAGCAAGAAGATTCCCCTATCATATAGCAAGAATTTGTTCTCCTTTGCAAACGGCAAGTTAAAAAATCCAAGGTTATGTATTCCATTATTACTCTTTAACTTCCCAAAAATGAAAGGACCTTATCTGAAATCCAGTGAAAAAGGTGCTGATGGTTAGGATATGCTCACTGGACCAAAAATATAGTTGCATGCATCATTTCTTTTTCATTACTTGGATGCATAGATTTGGACCTATGCACAGCTGTCATCCCAGAATGTAGGAGTGTAAATATTGTGTTCTGCTAGGAAGAGTTCATTAAAATGGACTTGTCTCAAGATCCTGTGTGGTGTAGACAGGATTGGTGCAATCATAAAGGGGCAAACATACTTAGCTAAGGTGAAATGTGCATGTGAGCAATTTTTTGTCAGTGGCGCATACTATAAAGTTTTTTCCTATGTAGATCTACACTAACCTGAATTTACTTAGACAGGACATGGCCATTTTACCAACACTGTGAATTGTCATGTTATGGCTTAAAATACTTTTCTGCAACAGGTTAGAAATACGTCACTGTGTTTTTAGCCCAGCTGTTCTAGTGTTTGAAAGCAAACAGGAGAAAGCTTGACTGTGAAATCAAATAAACAAATGCAGACTTTTATGGCACGAGCTGTGCAGTAGTCCTAATCATGTAGTGGAGGTACAGCAATGGATTTATTGTGCTCCATGAATCACAATAAATATTTTTTTTACTCTTGGTTTTGACTCTCAGTTCCTCTATTCTCTTAGTTCTTCTGCTATTATTCAGCTCTGCTCTAAAATCCTGTAGCATTTCGGAATGTGGACTGATGATGGCTAATAAAAGAGCATGCACGCCTAAATCATGTTAGTCATGTATGTGCAGGTTTGGTGTGCGTTTTCCCTGCATGTCGGATGCATACGATAAAGCCCTAGCCCAGCTAACCAGGCAGACGGCCGAAGAGCAGGGCTACACCTCTTTCCTGCGGCAGGGAGTCTACTGCATGCTGTCTGGACCCACCTTCGAGACCATAGCGGAGTGCAAAGTGCTTCAGCTGCTCGGGGCTGACGCTGTGGGTGAGTACAAAACCCACTAATTCACAACAGATGGATGATATTATGTATGAAGCAGCTCTATTACCATGCTGTTTGACTTTTATTTTATGTTTTAGGTAGATTTAAGTACATCGATAAGATGCACTGCAAGCCAGGTCAACAATTTGAATGTTTTGAAGGAATTTCTGTAGGACTTGTTAAGAACATAGGACTTAAAAATGTAACCCAGTCTCGCTGGTGATGATAAAAGTAGGTCGTAGTTTTACGTGAATCGTTTCGTTTTTGCCTGTTGCAACAACCAGAGGAATTCTGCGCAAAATGATACAGCTGTTTGTATGTAAGCAGAAGAGGGGATACTTTATTATGGCTGTGCATACAGACCTGTTATGACATTAAAACAGGCCGTAAAAAGTGCAGACTCAATACTGTTGATGTAGACTTTTGTATATAAGTATGCAATAACCTCAAAAAAGCTAATTAGCCATAGATCATCATAAAACGATCATCATAAAAAATTCAGCTAGCATGCATGCTTTTATTGAAAATCTATTTCATTCATAACTTATAACTTCATCAGGAGAGATCCTAGAACAGGAAAAAAAAACAGCAGAATTTTCTCAGCGAACAACAGCACATCGTGATAGTCACATCCACAGTGTTATCTCCTTGTAATTAGCAGTGACAGCAGAGTGCTGCAGGCTGCAAGATAGGAGAGCAGAACAATCTAGCAACAGATGTAAAAAAGAGATTTCACACAGTAAGGTTTTATAAAAAGTGGTCATGTCAAGTCAAGAATTATTATATTACATTATATTACAAAATATATTACATTAATTCAATTTAATCTTTCAGTTTACTTGCATTTGTCATTGTATTGATTTAATATATTTTGTGGACATGAAAAACACATTTGAATCAAGTTCGGTTTTTCACTGCTATAGAGAAAAGTATTTTTGTTAACTCAGTTTGCTTCAGTACCAATACTTACAATACCCACTGTTTCTCAAGGCCTTCTAAACCTTCAGAGAAGACCTAATGATTTCTGGGAACAAAGAAAATACATGTCTGTAATTTTAGTTGGTTATTGTTTCACAGATCATGAATAGTGTCATGCTTGTTGATTTAAAGTATGTTTAAGTATTGTAGTACTACTACTTTTAAATGTGTTCTAGGTACATTTGGGGTGGGGGGGAGGGGGAGCTGACACTTTTGTTGGTCACACCTCTCACTCAACAGAACTAACTGATTACCTCCATCCTTAACTTCACTGATTGAAAAAACACTAGCAGAAATATCTGAGAAGTGGGTTGTAACCTTTATGGCCTGAACAGAAGGCTTAACTCTTAATAGTCATAATTTGCCACTGGTCCAAATGATGTACACTACAGGGCATAGTTTCATACATGGCCATGGTTTTAATCTGCTGCTCTCTGTTTTTCTGAATGTTCTGAAGGGATGAGTACTGTTCCTGAAGTGGTGGTGGCACGCCACTGCGGCCTGCGCATCCTCGGTATCTCACTCATCACCAACAAGGTGGTCAGCGACTATGACAGTGAGAAGCATGCAAACCATGAGGAGGTTCTGGAGATTGGTCGCCTGCGCACTAAAGACCTCCAGAATCTGGTCAGTCAAGTGGTAGCCAAGATGTAACCCCACAATTGCCTGGCGCCTGAGCAACCAGAACGATCTAACCATTAATAAATGTGGACAAAGCAGTACATGTACGGAAGGCATGTGTGAAATGAAACGACTGCACTAATTACAGACTCATAGACCATATTTTATTAGCAAAGAGTAGTTCATGATAATATTTTATTTGCACTAAATGGCATTGATTTGACACTTTATTTTTGATCTCACTAAAATTCTGGTCATGTGACACTGACCACTTTAGCTGTAAAATGACTACCTATAGGCAAAGCTCATTTATTGCTTACGGAAATTGTCCATGACTGGCAGTCTTCCAGTTCCTAACTATCTACACTGATGTCATGTCGGGCTCCCTGAAAGGACGCACTGCAGAACCAGAGTTAGGAAACAAAAAGTCTTTTTATTGAAAGTCCACAGCAAATGTGAGCTCACCGAGCTCCAAACTCAAACCAAGTACTCCGAACAAAACTAGAAAG
>JBBPCZ010000019.1:172685-198780 GCA_037974445.1 Brycinus macrolepidotus | reverse complement strand
GAACAGGTCCACGGGCTACTCATGTGGTCCTTGGGGGCACCCTGGTGCCCGCGGGCACCATGTTGGTGACCCCTGCTCTAAAGGCTACCTTAAAGAAAGGCATTACATTAAACACTTACAAATACACTGTGTTATGCCAAAGACATATAAATAGTCTTGAGAAGGTTTTGGCCTAAAACAGAGCTAAAAGCGGGGTACAAAAAGGACTTTTTCAGACGTCCCACTATTTTCAGTAATAAACATTGCTTAGATTCTGGTCATTTTGAGCTGTTTTGCTGTTCAATGACATTGTGTCAGTAAATAAATATGTGGTAGCTGGCTTTGTATTACTTGGAGGCTGCATTTGCTAACCTCCACCCTCCCAGATTAGCAACACCTTGTGATTGGGGAAGTCATAACCTATGGGCAGAATTGGATATGATTAAATAGAGAACAAATTAAATTGAAAAAAAAACAATTTACCACTAAATAACAGAACTCATAAGGATATCAAAGTTATAAGAGCATTGTTTTATTTATGAGAAAAATGACATCTTCAGAAAAATGTAAAAAATTGCATGACATCTTTGATATTTTCTTTTGCATTGATTTCACTGAAGGGACAGCGTCTTTTTCATCATGTAAAACTATAATTCAACACGACAAAAATTCACCTAAATGACGTTTTAATCATTACATCAACCTGGTGCTTTTCTGTAGTAGAAAAATGGGCTTTTGTGGCAAGAAGCCGCAAAGCAAACTGGTGCACGCAGTTTGCAAAAGTGTTCACACTCGTTCTTGATAAGAGCATCTTGCATTTACCAGTTTTGAATGATTTACAAACTCCTAGTTTAACACATCTGATTCAGCAGCATCTAAATAGGAGCTGAATATGATTAGAGCTGCAGTAAAGTTGTGCATATGAACCACCACCAGATAAACTAAGAATCAGCTAGTGCTACACTGCTGCTGCAGACATTTATGTCTATGTTAACACATATGTTACAAGCTTATTTCCTAAAGGAATAGTTCAGCAAACCACATCCATAAATTTATACCACTTTAATAAAAATCCGGATGGGGTTTAGCATGTTGAAAGAAGATTTTGGGGTGTATTTTTACAGAAGTGATTTGGGTAACTATCTGTGCTTGTTGTGAGCTCCAAACATCTATTGGCTGGTCATCTACATCCTGACTGTGGAAAACTGAAAATCCTTAAAAAATCCTTTGGGAAAAAATGGGGTTGCGTTGTCATTCTGGTATGAGATATCAGAAGTAGTGTCATTAGTTTAAAAGGGACTGGAGCTTTGGATAAAGAGTGCTGCAAAGTTTCATTTTGCTCATGGACTAAAATTGAATTTTGTAAAGAAGAATAAAGGTCACAGTATTGCCGGCCATCCACCGCAGTCCTTCTTCTCGCTGTAATGTCCACATGAGCAGATAAGGATATACTCAAGCTTACAAAACATTCCATATTCTCAATGTTCTCAACATTTGTTAAGAACAAAATTTGGTCCAGAAGTGGATGGTAACTAGTTATGTTTACTCTTTACTTTTACTTCTACTTAAGTATATTTTCAAGAAAATAGTCACTTTTTGCCTTTAGCATTTACTTTTTATGTTTAAAGCAATTTGATTTCTGGAGTACCTTGTAGAAACCCATACAGACACAGGGAGAACATGCAAACTCCACACAGAAAGGAGCCTCGTCCACTTCAGCTGGGAGACAAATTCAGGACCTTCTTGCTGTGGGGCAACAGCACTACCGACTGCACCACCATGCCGCCCACCTCTTACTTCAGAGCTTTAATATTTTATTTTGAACCAAAAAGACCGCAAAAAGAGAAGAGCCTTACTTCCACTGGGTTTCTGACAGATGCTGAGTGTATTAAGAATGCAAGCTGTAGGTCTGTACATTTTTTGATCTGGTATTTTTGTTCTTAAAAGTTATTTACTCATTAATAACTCATTAATAAGAAGTAACAATGCTTTCACTTGAGTAAGGATTTAGGCCGTTTTACCCACCTCTGAGGAAGTCATAAGAAACACTGCAACCACAAGTTGAGTCATAAGAAATCTCACAACTTCTTAACTATGTTGGTACTAAATGACTGTATTTGTCATTCATCTCAAATCCCCCAGTGCTGCAAAGGATAAGGCCTCCAGTCCATTAATATTTCAGTAGTGATTAAGAATAAGGCTGTTACAGCTCTGGCCTTCAGAGACTAAGACGCCACTTTCCTCCATCCATATGTCCTGCCAAGTACCAGTGTCCCCAAGCTCGAGTAGTATGCGTTCTAGAAATGAGGCATGATAAATTACACATTCACTTTTTTCTCTGTTGTTAGAATTATGAGAAAAAAAATGGGTTCAGCAAGGCCAACATAATAACTTAATTATCCAAAACTTTCAAGCGACACTTTTCACACAACGCTAACTCATTTCTTACACAGGAAGTTCTAATAAGCATGAGGGTAGCAGAGGGCCACTGCAATTCAGCTTTGAAGCACCTGATTGTGGCAAGATAATGGGAACTGCCCCACAATACCAAGGACCTGAATCCTCTGTGCTTTGTAAAATTCCTGTCCTCACAGGGGCGGTGATTATGCCATCACAGTAAAAGCAGGGAAACTTGGTTATATCTCAAAGGCAAAACTCTTAACCTAAAGCTGCCCCAAGAGATGGCCCTGACAGGTTGATATGCAGTACTTAATCAGAGGTTCTTGATTTCAGTCCTGTGCACACTCTTAAAAATAAAGGTTTATGTGATTCTTGGTCTTGACATATGGTTTGAGAAAAAAAAAAAAACTTTAACCAGTGTAGAACCTTGATAATATGGAGGTTGAGGAGCATTTGCAAATGTTCCTCACACATTTACAAAATAGTTCTTCAAAGAACCAATTATTCAAAGGTTCTTTAAGGAAGCAAAAGAGTCCTTTGGGGCAGCTGGTGGCCTGGTGGGTAGGGAGCTGCCCCTGCGATCAGGAGCTTGTGCTTACTCTATTTGAACACACCTACTACAGTTGAGGAACAACTTGTAATTGCATTGATTAGCAATGTTGGAGCTTGAAAACACAAAAGTGTGCATGGCAGGGGGTACCCCAGAAGCAGAGAATTACTTGGGAATTACTATTCCAGGACATTGCCTGCAAAAATTTGTTAGCTTCATAGCAATTCTGGTTTTCGTCATCTCTAACGCACCTGATTATACACACAAAGATATTATCAAGCCCTTCACTTCTCAGTGAAAACCTTATTATATGGGACAGAAATGATGCATGTGACTAATCTTTTTAGCTTATCAGCTTATCAGCTAATGTTTCACGTTCTTTTAACTGAAGCTCTGAATCAGGAACCATGCAGTGCACAAAACCATACAGTGCAGGGGGCATTCAAAGCTGGAGTTGAGAAACACTCAGTCTTTACCAAAATCCAGTGTGTAGAGTTGTTTAAAGGGCCTATATTAAAGAGCCTTTATCCCCTGAAAAAAAACCTTTTATCTGCTTTTCTGAAATAAAATGGTTTCCTGTAAATACTGTTAAAGTTTTAAAATCTTGAGCCCAAACAATACATACATGCACTTACCTCTGAAATGAATCTGTGAAAACAGCCTGTTTTATTCTTTTTGTGATGTCATGTAAAGTCCACAAATTTATATAAAACCGCCAATTCAGCCTATGTCAATTTAGCCCCGCCCATTCATCCTGAAGTTATAAGGAGTGTTTCAGCACAGAGCGCTTTCTGAATGAGTCACAACATATAACAGCCAGTAAGAACAGAGGTCATTTACATATATCAACAGTAAAGGAACCAAAATAAAGCCTGTTTATTCTAAGGGATGAAGACAGGTTGGAACTTGATCATGTAAAAAATAATTATGACTATGTGTGGTAAAACCCACACCAGTGTTATAAAAAAGAGTAGTTCAGGACATTAAAATTCCTGGACTGAAGTGCTGGTGTGTTTGGCTCAAGTTCCCTGGTGGTCTAGTGGTTCGGATTCGGCCCTCTCACTGCTGTGGCCCGGGCTCGATTCCCGGACAGGGAAGTGTCTTCTAAGCAATTTCCTGTGGAATCAATAAAGTTTTCTGATTAAGTTGATATGGATAAGTGTTAAAATCAAAATATAGAACAGCAAAATAGAAGAAAAACTCCACATTTGAGTGTTTAAGAAATAGAAAGGAAAGCACATGAACAGGCAGACTGGTTCACAAAGCTGTCAGTGCAACTTGGTACAGAAGGGGCTGCTTTGGGATGTGCTGCATACTGTCACAGACAGAGGTACTGTATACACCTACACTCAAATATAAAGAGCACAAATGTCATAGTTTCAGCAGGTGTTTGCCAGTAACAGACTTGGTATAGAGTGCAAGTCCAAAGCACTACTGTGTTAACTAGTACACTGCTTCAACAACAATTTTATTTATTTATCTATGGTATTTATATCCAAATTTGTTACTGGCTACAGCACTTTTGTGCACATAGCACATTGTATTCAGCACTGAGCATTTAGTGAACGTTTCTGAAGTGCCTCTAATAATCAATTATATTAATAATAATAAACAACAGTTTTCTGATCATGACGTCAGAGCACATACTCAAAGCTGAGGTCGCAGTGTCCGACCGTGGCCTTAGAACCACAACTAACTTACGCAAGAGTTCGGATTTACTAAAGAAAGTTCATCAAGGACGCGTGTGAAGTAAACAGCCTCTCTCCGGCAGACACACCAATCAGCTCCGACCCGAATCAAAGGCGGGCGCTGGAGTGTGCGCTGGCGCATATAAATCCGAATTCCCGCAGGTTTAGCGCCGTGACCCTGAAGCGGATCCTCCCTCGGCCTGGGGGCTCTCTTGGGGGGCGTGTGAAATGTGATTAGTGCGCGTGGATTTCTAATTAATCTGGCCTCGTTCGAGTTAATTCAGGGGAGTGCTCGTAATTGGCGTCCGGGCTTTGGGAGGTGCGCGTGCGTACTCATGACGCGCCGTCATTACAGCTGAGCTCAGTGCCGGCGTCAAGGGGGGCATTCGAAGGCATTGCCCCCCCCCCCCAGCGAGTCGCCACGCCCCCCCTACACACGCTCCAGCACCCATATGAATATAGTTCACGATCGATAGTGCCCCCCATAGTCAGTTAGATGCCAGCCCGGTAGATCCGCCCTGACGCCGGCCCTGGCCGAGCTGTCGGAGAGACCGAGCCCGCGGGCACGCGCATCAGGGCCGCCTCTCTCGGGGCGCGCGCCCTATCGGGGAGGGGGCGCTGGTCCTCACGCATGAGCGCGCGCTGGGATAAATGAGCCCTCGATGCTGTGCTGTAAGATCCCCGAGGGGGGAAGAGGAGCTGCTCGCGCCGCTTCACGCGCGTTGTGGCCGTAAACACCTCGGAGAGGCGCTCATGTGCTCATAACACAACACACGAAATACACACAAGCATGTGCTGTCTCTCTCCCCCACACACACACACACACATAAGACACAACCTACATTTGCACGCGCATACACGCACACACACACACACACACACACACAAATGCACAGACAGACACACACACACACTCTGTCCTGTCTTTGTGGGAGATTTCCAGTTCTAAACGATGCCTGCATATACCTAAACCCCATCTTTCTTTTTACAATAAAGACGTTTTTCTTTTTTACCATCTCAGGAGCACAAGAAGTTGCCTTTTTCTCACCAAACGGATTTTTCCCCCACATTGGGACCAGCCAGATGTTCCTGTCATGTTTTAAGTTATTCTACCCCTGCGGTTGAAAATGGTTCCTCCATACCTTTGAAGCCATTAAAATGATCTTAAGCATCAACAGAAAGATTGTGTGTATAGCTCGTTATAACATATAACCAACAAAAATCATGGTCTTTCCTCCTGATTTAGTGATTTTAGTCCTGTAATAAATAATAATAAATAATTGTTAGATAATAAATGTTAGATTTCAACATTTTTGTAAGTGCTGTTACAGGGATGTAAAAAAGGTCTTCTTGGACGAATAAATAAATGGAATTTTACACACATATGCAACAAATAATATGTGCCTTTTGTATTATACAAAATTCTAAATCTCCACATCTTCCTCTCATCCCGGGGGGAGTTTGGTCCACCCAGAGAGCTGGACAGATGACAGTGCCAGAACGTGCATGTGCAGTAGTTTACAGAGGCTGACAGAAATTAAATGTGTGATAATGACCGGCCACACAATTAGAGCAGTGCACAATGAACTCTGACGGAGTTACATAATTGCCCCTAAGGTCCCACTCAGACACTCAGCCTCACACTCCACATTCCTCACACTGCACATTCCTCACACTGCACATTTCTCACACTGCACATTTCTCACTGAACATTCCTCACACTGCACATTCCTCACTGAACATTCCTCACACTGCACATTCCTCACACTGCACATTCTGCACACTGCACTTTACTCACACCGCACATTCTTCACACTGCACATTCCTCACTGAACATTCCTCACA
Organism: Brycinus macrolepidotus; assembly: GCA_037974445.1. NCBI lineage: Eukaryota > Metazoa > Chordata > Actinopteri > Characiformes > Alestidae > Brycinus > Brycinus macrolepidotus. The sequence goes on along the minus strand of JBBPCZ010000019.1, from coordinate 192,318 downwards.
CTGCACATTACTCACACTGCACATTCCTCACACTGCACTTTACTCACTCCACATTCCTCACACTGCACATTCCTCACAGGGCACGTTCCTCGTATTGCACGTTTATCACACTACACATTCCTCACTGCACATTCCTCACACTGCACATTCATCATACTGCACATTCCTCACGCCCTGAGCTCCGAGCCAGCAAAAAAAACTGTAATGGGGAGTTTAAAAAACACAATCAGCTCGAAGAACGTCGCTCAGTTTTCTTGCGCACGCAGCGTCTCCTGTCTGCAGCTTCAGTTATAATTTATATAAGCAGTGGGACACGCGGTTTTGGGCCAGCAGAGTTAAAGTGCGTGCATGAAGAGCAGTAGGAGCATGGTGGACCCCTGTGGAGAGATAGAAGGGGTCCTTAAACACAGTCAGCGCTGCGGCGCCCCCTGCAGGTCCAGAGCTGAAGCGCAGCCTCCCCGCTTCTTTAAAAGCTCCTGCGACGCGCAAAGGGGGGGGCTGACAACGAGCATCGCCGTGTGACAAAGTTCGCCCGGGATTTTCCAGCACATAAAGGGGGACAGAGAGCGAGAAGAGAGCAAAAGCATGGCTAACAAAGGGCAGCAGCCTCCTTACCTTCACCTGGCCGAGCTCACGGCCTCCCAGTTCCTCGATATTTGGAAGCACTTCGATGCCGACGGTGAGTGAGTGAGTGAGGAGAGGGGGGCAAAGTTCTCCAGCTGTGTGTCTTCTGGCTTAAGGTGGATGCTTGCATAGATATTTGAACAGGAACAAAATGCATGCAAGTGCTATTGAGGTTATGGCTTGAAATCAGTGCAGATAGATTGTTTTTATGTTCTTGAAGTTTAACTGTTGTGTGAGAAAAGAAAGATATTCCGTAGTCTGTAAAAACCTCGTTGGAAGTCATTTTCACCACTTTGTTCTCTGTTTTTATAGTGCACATGGTGACTTTTGAAGCTGAGAGGTGCTGGGATTTTCTTTACTCTCGTTTGCAAGAGCGCATCTTTTAGTGAATAATAATAATAATAATAATAATAATAATAAACTTTTTTATTAAAACACGCAATCTCAGCTCGTAAGGTCATTTTTGGTGTGAATGGCATGTGACAGTGGCTGATTTGTGTTATAGAGATGTATGTGTGTGATGAGGATATAAAGTTAATTAAAGTTAATTAATTAAATGGGCTCTATTTTAGTCCTTTCCAAAATCCTTTTCCGCTCAGTTCATGCGAATTTATTATTGGAGTACGCTTTATGCTCAAAAAAGGTTATTTTCCAGTACAATGCCTGATCGGTTTAAATGAAAAAACACAATTTATGCTGGAATAGCTCGATTTGTGGTGATTTGTGGCTTGGCAAGTGGATACCAAAAGGTATCCACACAATTATGGGGCGCTGAGAGTGGGAACAGCCTGTTATATCAGTGGTAGACTGTCTGTGATGTGTGTGCGGTTTTTTCTTTTTGCTGTGTGATTTGGTGTTGTATTTGCTCCACTGTGGGTGTGGTAGAGTTCATTAGTGCCGTTCTGGTTGTGTCTAAACACACAGGACTGGTTCATGGAAAAGTGTATCTGGACCGTTTGTCCCCCACCCAGACTCCGGCAAACCACGCCCCCTATGCTGTGATTGGTGGACTGTTCTTAAGGGTTGAGATAGCCAATAATATCATAGGAGGGCGGGGTTTGATCCCAACGCCAGAGAACAGCTGGGCTGTTTAGTCTTTACTGAAAAATGAAGCTGCAGCCACAGTTACTTAGAAATAAGAAAACGACAGCATTTTTCACTCGGTGAGAGACTTCACTAGCCTACTGACATCGGTAAAAATCAATTAAAGAAACTGTATAGAAATTTCAATAGAATTTCATTCAGTCTAGTTTATAGTTTTTGCCAGGCCAAAGGTCCGGACTGGTTCCCTTTACATTAAGCATTAAATCACATAAAATGCTACTATTTTTAACCAGTGCTAATTGAATAATAGTCATAATAATAGTAACAATAACAATAATGCTAATAATGATGATGATGATGATGATGCAAAAAATCAGCAAAAGAGGCGCTTTAGCAACACCTGGGGAATAAATTCCCACTTGGCAATTAAAGAAAATACGGGTTCATGCTTAAATACATGAATGATGTCATGATGTATCTCAAAGCCATTGCCTGAAGCGTTTTTAACTCATATGACTTGAGTTGGTGGGAAAAAGATAATCTGTGGGAAAAACAGTTTTACTTTTTCTCTGGTTGATTATGAGTGAAAATGGTGTTGAAATGCACTTTAAATAGATGCATATAGGAGTTTCATAATCTATTTGTGTGTTAACTGCTACTGCAGTACCAAAAACTGACTTACGGCTTCTATTTGTATCAGAACTTCAAAAGGCATGGATATTTCAATCTGAATTAGCCACGGCAAAAGATTGGCTCTAATCTGACTGACCAGGCCAGAGCTACATTTGTAGCAGAGCCTAGAGACCTATCAGCAGCATCTCTTGAAAATGCGATCTGTTGATAGATCATTAATATGAATGTAGAAATAAAGCTAGAACATTGTTGGTATACCTTAAGAAATCCCATGTATTTAAATCTGTTTTCCAAAATGGTAACTTTACAGAAGTAGGAAAATCACAGTAGTATTTTTATTGGTTTATTCATCACATAAGTGTCCCACAATAACAGGGCAGCTTCTGCATTCAAATGACAAAGTATAATTTGAAAAAAAAAGAGAAAGTTTTTAATTTTTATGTTTTTGGACTGTGACAACGTGCTGAAAGTACAAAGACAGTGAACATTTATGAATCACTTGACATTCTTTTTTGTCCATACTGATAAACAGTCTGAAACCAGTCAATGGTTTTATTTTATTTAATAAAAAATGTTCTGCAGTGAATAATATCTCTATTACAGAACAGAATAAGTTACAGGATATTATTTTAGTTGCAGATTAAATGTAATGCAAGGACTGTACGGTAACATCTCATAGGAAAAATAGCAATTAGTTTCTTCCTGCATGCACTATTGTATTTGAATAACATGTAATTAAAGTGCATGATCTCACCATTCATCAGAATAAAGCACTCTATAGGGCTGAGCAGAGACAGAACTGTACACATAATCAATGCTCTGTTCTGAGATAATGAAATTTGTGGGGCTTAATGGCCAGGACTGCCACAAGGTTAATCGACTGTTCATCATGTTTTACCCAGCAAGTGTGCAGGAATGTGTCTCGATCATGCTGTCTTATTCCTTAATGTTAGGTGTACGGACCACAGAGAATCCACAGCTGGATTTTCAGCTGTCTGTGAATATCACTGTTGTCTGTAGGCAGATTAACTCACAGTCACTAGAGCTTAAAGGTAGACATTTAAAACATTTTGCCTCTGGGAAACGTAGAGCACATATGAACATTCTACTTCCAGCCCACATCCATTTAGCTCAGCCTACACACACACACACATACACACACACACACACACACACACACACACACACAGCCTTTGCACAAAGACCAATTTCCTGGCATGGGAAATTGTCCACAGATGGTAATATCTCATATATTAATGGAAAGTGACTTGGAATTTCAATAGAGTTCTCTTCAACATCAAGCTGGAAATCTTCTTTTAGTTTTTCAAATAAATGGAACTTAAAAGGCACCCACAGTAAGACCCCCAATTAGAGCCGGAGTGGAAAGGGAAAGCGTTCAAAGCACGCTTGGGAGAACAGCCGTCAAGAGTTTTTAATTAAGCTCAGTAGTTGCCCTGATTTGGGGGCCAGCCAGCATATCAGTCTTGAAAGTTAACCAGCTTTATGACTAGACAGCCATATGGCCAAATTAACTATTTTATGTCAATCATTCATTGTCAGCTGATAGTTTCATAGCTGCCTATGTAACCAGATAGTCGTACATAGCATCATCTTCATGTACTCCAGCTTTTAAATGTTGATGTAATTTGGATCTCTGTTGCAGGGAATGGCTATATTGAGGGCAAGGAGCTCGAGAACTTCTTCAGAGAGCTGGAGATCGCTCGGAGAGGAGCAGGCGTGGTAAGTAAACAGAAGCTGGAAAACACTTTAAATCTGCATGGTCTGCAATGGTAATTAACCACTATGGAGCACAGACAAGGATCCATTCTGATGCCAGCATGTGCAACAGTCACTCCATAAAAATTCAAAAAGAGTTCTAAATTTTCAACGAAAGTGGGTCTAGAATTAAATATAATGACTTTAGTCAAGCTTGAGGTCTCCTTACAGAGGAAGCCATTGCAATATCACATGAATGGTCTTGGAAATACAACTAACAGCCAGCAAGTACTGCAAGTAATTAAAATGTCACCAATTTGCCCAGCTGTGTGCAAATTAAATACTAAAATTGTAACAGCCCCCCGGATGATTGTGCAGACAGCGTGTAGTTACATATGAACTAATGGAGGGAAGAGGAAAAGGATCTCTCTCAGCATGTCAGGCAATTAAGATCAAGATCAGAAGTCTTGTTATTTACTTATTTTTTATCACATGCCCTTTGTAGTGGACATCAGGTCTTGGTTGATCAATATATAATTACAAAATGTAATTATGTATTGTATTGATTTTCAGTTGGATTTCAGTTCATTTTTTTTCAGCAGGAGTTATCAGAAGACTTCCAGTCTTAGTGGTTATGGTCAGCTTTCTCTGGCAAATTATTCTGTTCCACAATAGAGTTGAAACATATTTGAAAAAGAAAGCAGAGGGATAGTTTAATGTTTAATTAATTATATAAATCATCAGTTCAATATTTTGGCAGATCCAGCTTTGTGTACTGTACATTTGTATGTGTGCGTAAATTCCACTAAAGTTAATTTCCCTTTCTGGATACTATAATACCAACAAACTTCCAAGCTCTGTCTTACACATTGCTTATCCATAATGGACCGTGAGTATCATCACCCCGCTCAGGCTCCTTGAAAGCTGATATGTCCTCCTCAGATTCCTGCTCTACTGTCTGGCTGTCTTCCACCTCATGTCCTGACAGCTCTACGTCTGACTCCCCTTTCACAATTTTGAGTAAAATTCTTTGTGCCTTATTAACACCAAGTAATTCTAAAGTATGAATATTGCTTAAAACAGGAGGTAGTAAGTCCTGATGTCCACTACAGAGGACATTGAATAAAAGTTGTGTTTTAAAGGGTTAAAATTACTGCACACTTCTGAAATCATACTAAAGTGAGTTTAAACCCTTCTGTTGAAGTGACTATTAACAACATAATATCTGCAAAAAAGCTATCACTTATTTCCCTTGTCATCATAAAATTTGGGAGATGCAATGTCTGCCATTTTGAAAACAAAGTCCATGTGCTCTGTTAGCCACAACCCCACAAGTGTGGCATCACTAGAAAGCCCAGGATGTCCTCTTGATGGTGCAGTAAGACTCAAATAGACTGCACAAATTACGCTTGACTTAGAGGTCTTTAATCTATGCCCCCTACAGTTGACAAAATTGAATTGTCGGGTCTCAGGAGGATATATATTAAGCTGATATTTCATTAAACCAACGCCCTCTTGGCATGTTTCAGGACCCCACAAATGCAGCTTTCAGAGAGAAGATGAAAGAATTCATGCAGAAATTCGATAAGAACAAAGATGGGAGGATTGAGATGTCAGAGGTAAGAAATGGCTCTCTTCCAGAAATTGAGTCTGTCGTCAGTGCACTTGACGAGGTCAGACTACAAATGGCCTTTAAGATGGTGGATCTTTCGAATCAATCTTGCTACTTTATAGTCTAAAACAAAAGGGGACCTTGTGTCATCGCTTTAATCTTCACACTTGTCATTTACTGGCAGCGCTTCCTCAGATAGAGGAAGGATGTTGTGTTAGATCCATTCATGGCCTTGTTCTCTGGTGTTTCCATTTATCCTTTCTTTTTCTTTTCTCAGCTGGCCCAGATACTGCCAACAGAAGAGAACTTCCTGCTTTGCTTCAGACAGTTTGTGGGCTCCAGCTCTGAATTCATGGCGGTAAGGAATCGGCCTGGTTCTTTTCTGTACTGGCCCTTTTTACAGTTTTGCCTCTGCATCAATACATTAAGTTCAGTTGTACAGGCACAACTATGCAGAAGATTTCTTATTTGTACCGTTTCTGATGAACTGAGATGTAATATTGGTCAAACGAAGCAATCATACAGGCTGTGGTTTGAAACTAAATCTAGGAGCTGTGCAGTCACAGACAATGAATACATTAGTATTTTTCGTGTATGGAAAGAACATGACAAGGTCATTATTTCATCACTAACAGAGAACGACCGCCCAGTATGTGAACAATATTGTAGTCACTTTTAGATCAATTTCTCTTGACTGTTTGCCAATTTTAACAGATCAAAACCAGAAAGTGGCTTTTTTCTAAACATACCTAGTATGGTTAACCCACCCCGAGAAGACAACCAGGACAAGGTGGAATTCAGTCTTTTGATGTTGCTTATAAGTTCATTAAGTATGCCTCACGTCATATGATCCATTACATGGTTTGCTGCTGCATTTCTTTGAACAGACTTAATCACACATTTAAACAGCTTTATTGTTTAAACTGGTATAGCATTTCAAAACACATTTTAAGCCATCTAAGCTCCACTTGGGGAAGTAATGACAGAAAAATGGAACTTTGTTATAGGATAGTATTAGCTAACAGATGGTGTTTACAGAAAGATAGTGTGTCTGCCTGAAAGATAAAATAAGCATTTATGAACAAAATTGTGAAAACAGACACAGCTGGTCACAACCACCCAAATTCACTCTTCTGTTAAATGTCTTGTTTTTTATACTAAGATTCAAGACACTACATGTGGCTATGAGTTTGGAAAGCAAAACTTATAATGTATTCACCTCATTCTGTAAAATTCCCCCAGAGTGAAAAAAAGCAGTAACAGTAAAAAGAGATTGATGTTTTTCATTATTTGACTTTGGTCATAAAGAATGACTAATTTGGTGGTGGTGGAGAGAGAGAAGGTCAACCTTCTCACCAGTACTTTATGTAAAGCTGGGGAAAGAATGATACAAAGGAGGGAAGGGGAACTTTTCAATCACCCTGTGCGGTAGGCAAACCTTTAAAAGGGCTGGGATGGAATGAGGAGGTACAAACTTCTATTTTCAGAGTAATACATTATGGATGGGCTGCTGTAATTCTCCACAGACCTGAGAAGACAGGGCATCTATCTTTGATAAGAACCCTTGCTGGAAACAGGACAGCTGCTAGATTAAAACATTAATTAAATTGCATTTTGCGCTCCTTGCCCTCTCACAATGCACAGCTGAGCTGAATAGAAAATGGAGATGGATAATGAAAAAGCTGTGATGATTACGGCAATGAAAATGTGATAATTATGACCCCTTCACACGCATGCCCACTCACTCTCTCTCTCTCTCACACACACACACGCACACATTTCTTTTGAATGGATTTTGAAGGGAGAGAGACTGAGACTATAGGAAGAATGTTCTTCATCTGCAGATTGCATTTTCCTTCAGATAGAGCTGTATTTTTATATTGCCAGTGAAACGTGAAATTGGAAGAATTTACATGTGGAATAATGACTTCCAGCACAGTTAATGCAATGTACAGTGAACTCCTACTGAGTAATGTTTGAATCAGCTTTGAATTTAAGCTCAATTTTAAGTTAGTCAAGCACTGATGATTTTAATTCACAGGCTGTAACTCTGTGCTATGTAGCAAGAAAAGAACTGGAAAGGTTTTTTTGCTTGATTGATGCAATCACTGTCCTAATTTACTCAGTTTAAATCTTTTTTAAATTCTGGGTTATTGTCCTTAATTAATTTTAACCTCTTTTTCACATTGAACAGATAAAACAGGTCCCATGCTTTTGTATTTGCATTTTATTTAGTTGACTTCAAAAAAGTGAACAAAATCTGTTTTGTGTGTATGTGTCTGTAGGCCTGGCGAAGGTACGATACAGACCGCAGTGGCTACATTGAAGCAAATGAGCTGAAGGTAGGTCTGCATTTGCACTCGCAAGGCTCTCAGTACAGCCCCTGAAAGAACAATAGTGTGGCTACCCCTAGATGGTGCTACAGCATTTACCTTAACCACCACCTGTTCCAGCATTAAACAAGAACCAATGGTAGCAGTAGTGTAGCTCCTGAAAAGGGGTAAAACAAGCTGAAGTAAACATTGTACCATTTCATAGCTTAAGTACAACTCTCCTGAGCTGGTTTGGTGCAATGCTGTAGACCTTTGTTTGGAAAAAAACAAATGAAAACCATGCAAATAATGCAGGTCTTGGCAACTGCCAACCAAAGGGAATATTCAAATCTCTGCATTCGATCAGAACATACGTATAGAGAAATAACAACATGCAGCTCGTCGATTTTCTCAGTAGGTATGATGTGCAAATGTTTATAGATACATATAGGAAGGTTTATAACTGGTGCATTAATGGACCCAGATCATTGTGAGACATGTGCTTTATTTTGTCATGCAGACTGAGGTCTTGCAACTTTGACCTTTTCTTTCATTAGGGCTTTCTTTCAGACCTTCTGAAAAAAGCTAACAGACACTACGATGACCAGAAACTGCAGGAATATACACAGACAATTGTAAGTATCTTAAACAGGGCCATTACCACATCTTTGCACTATTACCTTGAAATGTAACAAACATCACACAATCTCTTACTCTGAATAGGAGATATATCTAGGTGAAAAAAGATGTGCTCTTGAAAACAGGTAGGGCACACAGATGACTCTTGCTTTTATATAGTAATATAATGACAAACTGCCATTATTCATTGCACAGTTGTTAAGCACCACTCTAGTGATGGTGTGGTTCAGTGATTAGGGTTCACACTGTCCTACGGGTGTGCGTTCGCCATCCAGCTGTACTGGCATATGTCATCTTCTTAAGACCAGAGGGTCGACCTGAATTACACCAGGATAAGCCAGATAGATAATTGGACATTAAAAATGTCCATTGCCCTTTATGAAGTAATGAAAATCTGTGTAAAACTGCACAGCAACAAAAGCACAAAATTATGACCATGAAAGCCCATAGCAGAATAAGATTTCATTTTTCACAGCAGTACTTGCTCCAAGCTTTAGGTAGAGCATAATATGAACACTAAGTGTCATTTAATTCAATTCGATTCAATTTAAAAACTTTATTTGTCCCTGAGGGGCAATTAAAAGCACACAAGGCAGTGAAAACAAGGACACAAGACATAAAGTGCAACAACGTTTACAGTGTGTAGAAAGTGCTGTGCAAAATTGCAATCAGTCAAGTAGATAAGAACTGAATAAATATGTAAAAGAGAGGGATTGTTAGTGGGCTTGGGTGGGGTCAAGTGCAGAATGAAGGACAGGTTCCAGTGCAGGGAGACGGGGAAGAAGAGAAGTCTGTAAATTGAGGAGCTGAACGGCCCTGGAAACAAAGGTTGCTCTCCTCCTCTGTGTCCTGCAGCCGGGACAGCGGAGCCATCGTCCTGAAGGAAGCCACTCAAACTCCGGGAACAGAGCATGGGAGGAGTCCTGTAGAATCCTGCATGCTGTTCTTAGAGTTTGCTGCTCACATAAAGATGAAAGTGCTCTGGCCGGGAATCCGATGATGTTAGAGCAGACATTTAGGGAATGGTATTAGTGTAATATTGTTGAATGTACCAGCAAACTATACATAAGCATTATTTTAGTTTGAATGATTTTCTGCTGTCAGCATGCATGCACAAAAAACGGTAGCAACACAAAGTGCTAACTCTCTACTAAAGGGTGGCATTCAAAAGGCTATACGACACCTCTATAAGCCTTTCACAATTGACATAAACCTATATATCAGTTATACAGGCTTATTCCAAGTATCAGTTGTCATAACACTTTGAGGTGAAAAAGCATCAAAATTGACAAAAGTCGCTTTTAAGACAACTGGCACTGGTTAGAATAAGTCTTAATAAATGGTTGGTCAGTTGTAATTTAAGGCTTATGTAGGTGCCATGTAGCTTTACAAATGTTGCCTTTCAGTAGAGTTTCCCACAAAGGTAAAGTTTCTGCTTTGGCTCATTCCGATGAATGTGAGAGCCAGCTGAGATGTGCAAACAATATATGTTTGGTGTCTATTAATGATGATAAATATTCTCTTTCAGCTTAAGATGTTTGATCTGAATGGGGATGGAAAGTTGGGTCTTTCTGAGATGGCAAGGTAAGCAGTGTTTTAGGAATACTTCAGTTAATCAGGCAACACAATATCTAACTCTTAACCTAACATACTTAGTTCTAATTGTTTGTTGCCTGTTTGTCTTCTTGTAAGGCTTCTACCAGTTCAGGAAAATTTCTTATTGAAATTCCAGGTGAGAGCCAAGTTTTTAACAACTTATATTGTTATAAGTCACAAGAAAAGTTACACGTGTACATTCAGTTCTTCCCTAAAGGACATAATTGTAAATGAAAGTTGTTTATGCTGCATTGCAGGGCATCAAACTGACTGCTGAGCAGTTCAACGCCATCTTCACATATTATGACAAGGTAGAGTGCAGTTCAAAGTTAACATGAATGTGACATGTAAGGACTCAGTACAGAAAGTCTGATTTAGTGCGTCAGAATAATTTGCCTTTGAGTTCTCTTGACTTTCTCTTTTATGTCTAATTTCCCTCACCTTCGCAAATCTCATTTTGCATGCAAATGAGCGGTGTTTCCACTCACCTGAGCAGGCAAATGACCATGAGTGCTGCACCTGTTCTTTTAGGTTTGACCCTTCAAACACATCCATGACATCATTTGTTTTACAATAGTTTTTCGAATGACAATTTTAAATGCAAAACAGGAGGGGACAATAACATTTCATAGCCAACACAAATTTAGTCTTGCCCATCAGCAAAACTCATTTGTTTTTCATTAATGTGTCAGCTTATCATCTTTTTCATTTACTCTTTTCCCCATATTAAAGCATGAAATATTTGTGCTGCTTCAATAGACCTCACAGAAAAAAAACACTTTTCTATAATACCTTCTGAATGATAAAGCTGAGAACTGGGAATGGCTTGACTGTAATATCAAATAAATACCCATGTTTAATTCCAAGAGGTACTTAACAATTGCTCAGTTAAATGTACACCAGTAAATGTACACCAGTAAAAATTCAATATAATTTCTTCTCCAAAATAATTTCTTCTACGTCTAAAGTAGTCTACCTTTTACTCAGCTACATTCTGGTCATTAACATTTACTGTCTAATTCCTTTTTCTATTCAATTTAATTATGCTACATTGGTGACAGCATCTGTAAAGCTTTGTTGTTGCTTACACCTCTCACTTTAAAACATTGTCATTAATTTTAGATCCCAAAAGGATCCCAAAAAGAAAGAATAGGGCATAAGGAACTTTAGATCCTGTGCTGATAGATGCTGGAACATCTATCACCTATATACTATCATCTATGTACTGAGACTTTTGGTTGCAACTCAGTATTTAAACAGCTGTTTGAGCTGCTGAATTTGTACTTCTACATTTTTGGTGCAGATTCATTTAATTATAAATGAAATGCGTCTGTGTGGAGTATATAGAACGCTAAACATTTCCTTGTAGAATTACTGCGGCAATCCCACCACGACCATAGCCCTAAAAAAAGTATTGGTGTGAGAGGGTGAGACATGCCAGGTCGAGCACCAGCAGTGCCTCAACAAAATGTGTCAAGCTTAGAAAATTCTACAAAGTTTAAGTGCCACTGAATAGACTGACCTTCTCTGTCATCAGAAAAAGGTGCATCAGTAATAACACACCCTGCTTCCTCTAATTGTTTTCATAGAGTTACGCCCTCATCCAAGGCCTGTGAAAGAGTAAACGATGAAAGAGTGATTCTTGTATCCACAAACAGCAAGGCATTTTCCCTCAGTCTTTACAATCCTCTGCGTAAAGACAACTCACTCCTGACAACTCACTCCGGGGTAGCTGGTGGCCTAGTGGTTAGGGAATTGCCCCTGTGATCAGAAGGTTGTGGGTTTAAATCCTAGGATTACTAGTGTCATCACTGAGGTACCCTTGAGCAGGGTACTGTCCCCACACACTGCTCCCCGGGCGCCCCTTGTTGGTATCAGCCCATTGCTTCACTTGGTGAATGGGTTAAATGAAGAGAAAGCAGTTCAGACTGTGTGCTGTGCTGTGGTGTGTTCACACGTGACTATAAGGGGCTACTTTACTTTATAAGTGTGCAAATTAGGCTTAGTCATGACTTTAATCCTCTGTCTTACCCAACATGCTGATGCTGACACGCTGGGACTTTTTCTTTGTCCCCTTTAACTCATTAAAGTTCACTGTCAGAATAGCTGGGACACATTAATATACACATTAGGGGGTTGTGTAATGTATCAGTATGTTGAACTGGAGCTGTCTGTGTACTACCATGTTTTTTTTTTCACTTTCTAAAAGAAGCGCAGTGGTTTGTCTGAGCAAGAACACATAATCAGAAGAGAATGTGTATAGTTAAGGGCTTTTGAAGACCAGAGTGGTAGCAGCAACTGAATAATATTCCTGTCCATTTATTTGCTTGCCCAAAATAATAAAAAAAAACCCAATTTATTATTATTATTATTATTACTAGTTTGTACAAGGCACATTATTGAAGGGCTGATCCACTTGGATTCAATGATGACATTTGTATGGTAGAAAAAACGGTCAAAATTCATTTTTATATGACCTTTTTCTAACTTCTCTTTATTCCTTAAAAAGGCTTTTTTGCTACTTTGTCTTAAAAAAAGATATATTGTCGCTGTCAGAGCAAAGTCTTCTTTTTTTTTCTTTTTATAGTTTTTCACTCAGTCAAAAGCTGAGGCTTTGCATTTCACCTGTATTTTTTTTGGAGATACAAAGCTTTGTTCCAACAGCGACAATATGTAAATGATCTCTGCTCCGACCACCCTGTACTGGGCCTCATTCAAAATGTAGTCCAAGCTGAAACATTCCTTTCACCAACATGAATCCACATTGAACAGGTGGATATGTGTAAATGTGACGTTACAAAAACAGGGATTTAAAATGTTTTTTTTTTTTTTTTTGCAGCATAGTTTTTATATATAAACTGTGGTGTGAATGATATATTGTGAAACATTAACAGTGTTTGCATACCACATCAACTCTTACTATAGAAAACTGAGGAAATGTATATTAAAGGGTGGAAACAGCATCTTTTGGGCTCTGTATTAAAGAGGTAATGGGAACCCATGCATACTGTGTTTTTCAGGATGGAAATGGGTACATTGATGAGCAGGAGTTGGACGCCCTCTTGAGGGACCTTTACGAGAAGAACCAAAAGGTGAGAGAAGCAACCAAGAATGTAGGAACAATTCATTGTAATTGTTCCTGGTGACAAATATTATGATTTGCTGTCTCTCAGGATGTGGACACTAAGGACCTAACTGGCTATAAGAAAAGCATCATGGCCTTGTCAGATGGGGGTAAACTGTACCGCTCAGAGCTGGAGATCGTGCTGTGCCGGGAGCCCATGCTGTGAACCTAGACCTCCCTGGATTTCATCTCACCTCTTTCATCTGCCTGACTACTGTAACCATGTGCATGTGCCGGGCACCCTCCCCTTCCTTTACATGCGTTTTGAATGAATGTGCACTGCAAAGCACAAAAAAAAGCCCTGCCCCCATTTCTCCCTGTCCACCTCCCTAATCCCCACACGCCCCAAGTACAGACCGTTCCAGCTACGGTGTCGCCCTCCGCTGTTTTTAAACTATACATTTAAAAGAAGAGTTGAATGAATCGTACTGATAAAAGAGATTTTAATGGTGCAAATAAGATTATGATGTATTTACTTATATATTTATTGATTGATTTATTTATTAAGTCCTTGACTTAAACTGTATCCTCTGGGTTTTGCACCCTCATCGTTGGGTTTTATTTCCTCTTTGGTTTGATCATGTCCCCAGGTTATTTCACTCTCATCTGGTTCTGTTTTGGGTCGTGCTGTTCTCTTTCTTTGGCTGATACTGTTAGAGGATGTTACTGAGAGCATTAATAAAAGATACATGGAGAATGGGATGTATTATTTATTGCAGATTTTTGTTTCTTTCCAAACAGCTGGGTTAATATGAGAGCACAGTAATTCAATTTATTGATGCCCGCTGGACTTTAGGTGTAATACCAGATTGGAAGAGAAATACACTCATTAGATTCACACTTGCCCCTTTCATTTCTTTTAAAATGTTCACATCTCTCCAGGATGTGGTGCTTCTACTTCTTTAAAGCACTTAAATATTTCCTTTCAAATTCAATTAATTTCCCCCTGTTTTTCTGTACAGGGACTTCATATAGTATTTCTAGAAAATCTCTCCTAATTGTGTGCAGACACTTTTAAATCTAAATGAATCATTTATATCAGTCCTTTCCACATCCCAAAGTAAAACTTTAGAAATTCTTATCAATTAATCATCAGTGCTTAAATATATAATCCTCAGGCCATGTGGGTTTTTTCATAAAGGGAGTAGCAGTCTGAACATGAATGAATGATGTTTACAGTGAATATGGATATGTTACTGATAATGTTTCATTCTCAAAAGAACAGATTAGGCCCGTACGTCTCACCTGCTGTCAACTGAGGGTGACTGGGGTTCGGGTCCAAATTCTCACTAATAGTGACTTTAGCCTCCCCATGTAGATTTTCTGTCATAAAACACTCTAGTTACTAAAAAAAAGACACTGACTGTCTAGCTCTGACTCTGGAACTGTAACGTCTCAGCAGAATTCAGTAGCAGAGCAGCCCAAAGGAATATGAGTCATTTAATTACATCATGCTGTTGTTTTATTCCATACTAATTACAACCCAAGCCTACTGGCAATCAAGTCTGCAAAAGAAAGTCAACAATGTAAAGTAAACAATGAAAGCTGTCTCAAACGTTCCTGAGAGACTGTTATGAAAAAGACCCCCCAAACATTCCCTTAACTGTATGCTTGAATGTAGCTTGTATATGGGGATTTCGCGAATAGGCAATAGTGATACAGACAAAGCCAGCGAATGGGCCTCTACATGTTCATATATCTAACCAATACATACGTAGGCATTCGCTATATATACTTGTTTGACTTTCTTCATATCTATGCTGCTCCATGCACATGGCTGGACTACGGACAACCGTGTGCATACAGAGGCAGACGAGAGCCAGAGTTATATGTGAAAAATGCGGTCATCACTTATTTATATATGAGGAGGATCCTGCTGTTTTATTTATAAAGTCTTTTAAATATAGCTCCTTTGAATTTAATAAGTAATTCAGAGTGGAAGTCTCTGCTCACCTCCTCGTCCGACACCACTTATTCATACAGGCGTCAGGGAAAATGGGGCTCTGTTCTTCAAATGGAGAACCATTTTTAAATCTGTCCCTAAAGCTAATCTAATTCAAATTCAAAGCCTTTCGACTAGCATAAGGGGCAACATATCAGGGACTACCTGACAAGCCTGAGATGGTGTAACCAATTTTCTGTTTAAATAAATAAAAAATAAAAATAAATAAATAAATAAATTCTGTTTGAAATCTGATGTATATAAATAAGCCTAAAAATATCCAGCTCTGGAGGCATGATTCTATCAGCATTGCATCTTCATATTACTGAAAAGGCCAGTGATGGACATTCTTCTTCCTCTGTGCATCCTTCTATTTGTGTTAATACCATGATTTACCCTAATTACTCAAATGAAAGGAGTCTCCAGCTTTTCCGCATGACTCATTGTCCCCAGGGTGTTGGATAATAATGTAAATATTCTTTTCATCATCCATGCTCCTTCAACACAAAAAGGAGGGTGATCCTACTTAGAGTTGACTTAGAAATGATTTATTCAGTGGCCAGCCATGCACTGGAATGTGCCAGTTGAAACGATGATTAGATGTCAATTGTAATACACACTGAATTGCCTTGGCACCTGGGTAGCCTGAATCACAAGCTTGTTTCAAATGCTAGCAACTGCCATTTTCCACAAGGATTACTGCATTAAAGGATTTGATGCTAATGCCATCGTGGCACATTGGGCCTCTAAAAAGCTGAAAAAAGGGAGACAGCACAAAACTGAGGGTGTGTAATATACAGGTACAAAACAAGGCCAACACTACTTAAAAAAAGTCCTCTAACTTTGAAGTGACTGAATTACAAAGGCAGCGATATGTCAGCTTGAATGCTAATTTGCAGTATGTGACAGCTGTAAAACACAAAACATGGACAAACTACATCAGCAAGTAGGAATGATGTTTTCAATTGAACGTAAAACTCTTAAGTATATTTATGAGGAAAGTAACCTACTTTTTGCTCAGTTACATTTTAGTCATTTAGAACATTTTTATGTTATATTGGCGGCAGCATTTGTAATACTCTTTAATTGCTCACACATCATTTTCTTTGCATCATAAAGGAAAGCAATAGGACCTAAGAATATTCGTACCTATGCCAGTAGGTGCGGAATGTAATGAGAAGTTCAGTCCTCATGCAGTTTTCAACAGTTTTCACAGATGTAATAATACTTTTGAGAATGTATTAAGGCTCAACCCACTTCTGGTCACAAGTCACAAATTCAAGACTTCCATGAACACCAGGATGAAGTCTGTTGTTCCCATAGCCTCCACGGGCAACCAGAACATTTTAGAAAATGTTCGGAATCATAGAGTGTGAAGGCTTCTTCTTGAAGAACAGCAGTATTTCATCATTCGCAGTTCAGGACCTAAACAACAACATATCAAGAAGGATTTAAACAGCTCAAGGATAGTCAGGGGTGCTCCTGCTTGTTGCGAAAGAAAACCTACAGCTAGACACATCTTTGTAGAAGTAGGTATTGAGACATTTTTTTTTTGGTCAGTGATGATTTTTAGGTGTGTTTGACTGTGGGGGACATAACCTCACGCTAGTATTAATCAAACTCATCTTTGCTGATGCAGTTTGTCTAGGATTTGTCCTTTATAGGAGTCGCACACTGTCAACTGGCATTCAAGTTAACACATAGCCACCTCTGTACGTGAGTTTTAAACACAGCTACAGTCATGTAGTGTTTTGTACATGTACATCACAAGCCTTTAATCTTATTTTCCTGCTTGTGTAAATTAAACATTATCAAGGATCTCTGGAGGTTCACGTGAAACGTATCTCTGGTAATGGCTCAAAAATTGTCTTAAAACACACAAGGCAACTGAAATGATATTTGTGATAATGTCATAACTAATGGGAATGGAATGAACTATGTTACTACATTCACAAAGTGACTTGTCTTGTTTGAGCTTGGCTACAACTTAGACAGTGCACCACATAAAGCTGTGCATGTATTTTCCTGAACATAGAATAAGAATATAGGGGTCTGTCAGACTGAGGAAATAGTGAGGAAGATACTGACAAGGCACAGTATAGCATTAAACCAATTAGGGCTTAAGGCTTTTACGCAGCCACACTGCCTCCAAGTGGAAATTTTGTTTTATTACAGTAAGGAGTTAAAGGGTGGTGATTATCATTGAGTTCCACGGTAACATTTGGACCTGGAATAATGCTGAGGAGGCAAATCTCACTTTATGTCTAAGTTACCCTAAATTAAGATATCCTAAATTAACAGTCAAACATGTCCGGAAGTAAAATAACATGCTGGATCCAGCTTGTCCAGGCATGAATATTAGAACTATGAATAGTGGAATTAAACTCCTCAAGACTCGAGTCAGCAGTGGTTTTCAGCTCCAGTCGTGGGGACCCATCATTCTGCACTGTATTAAGCACTGCAAAAGTGCTTAATACTTAAACTTGACCAACAGACCCCACTGATGTGTCCCCGTACAGTGTACAGCATATTTTAGAGAGCTCCTCGCTCCAACATATCTGATTCACACAATTCACTCTTTAAAATCACAAGTTTAAAATTGGTGTACTAGAGCAGGGGTCTGCAAGAGCATGGATAACCATGTACCAGAGCAGGAAAAACACTTCAATTCACAGTAAAGGCATCGTCCAGGTCCAGAATAAAGAGGTACAGCTCTAAAATATGAAAGAAGAGTGTTGTGAATATGTTTTGTTAACACATACAAAGAAATTTTACTTTAATACCCAGACAATGAAACAAGAAGAAACAAACTCTCAAAAAAGAACCAAGAAACTTCAAAGTTTTGTTGCATCCTCAAAAATATAAGTAGTGCTTTCTGACTCATTAGGTTATGTAGTTGTACATGGAAAATGGAGCACTGAGCCTGTAGCCTTCAAGGATGAAAGGGTAAAAGATGAAAGTGAGCAAAAAAAGGTTTAGTTTTAACTCCTTTAAGGCTGAAATCTCAGTTCCTATATGCTTAACCCTAATCTGACTTTCCCAGATGAGGAGAGAGTGATACTGGGATAGACATGGTCTAATTAAACTCTGGCCCACTGCACTGCATGTTTTAGTTAAGATAATTAACAAGTTGAAGTGGGTGCAGGAAATGCACTACAATGTGCAGGGCAGTGGACATCCAGGACCGGGGTTGGAAAAACTTGGTGTAATACTGTATTTTGTTTTGTTCTTTGTTTTTTTTTCACTGTAGTTCAGGCACACCAGGTTCCATCATACCCAAACCAAGCCCTAAAAATGGTTCTGTGGGTCAACTGGAAATATACTTTTCCCAAAATGACAGTGGCCATTAGTCTCATGTCTCATTCACACTGTAAAAGAAATTTCTCCGTGGTCCTCCCTTTTCACCCACTCACCCCAGCACCAATCAACACAAGTGTTACCAGAGAAAACTATGTCTATAGTACTACATTTTAGAGTGCCACAGCTATAATAAAGGAAATCCCCTCAACAGCATGATACCACATGTGAATTTGCTGCACCATATCTTACACAATGTGATGTATTTGTCATGAACATACCTCAAATGCAAGTGAAGACTCTCAATCAGACTTAATTGTCTGCATTCACTGTAGACATTGTCCTGCTGTAGACTCAAAACCAAAAACAGTAGTGGACTGAATTAGTAATGGGAAGTTTGGATTTCTTCCCCCTGCAGAGTTTAAATCCATCCCTAATCTAACTATCATTATCCAGCTAATGAAGGTCTCTGTGGACTTCTAAATAACAGAGGTAGGTGTGTTGGATCTGAACTCTCTGGGGCGGTAGGTCTCCAGAATTTAACACCCCTGATTCACAGTCTACACTGAATGACCACTACTGGACAGGCCACCATGTGACACAGAGTGACATTCCTCACATAAAGACACAAAGCTGAACACGCAATCAGACAAATATTGGCACACTAAGAAACAAAACCTCAGCTAAAGCTTGAAACACAAAATGTACATCATACAGCTACAGCAAACTCATGTGCGTACACACACTTGCATATGTTTATTTATTCTTTGTCTAAATGTTTGCTGGCCAATGTTTGCTCCCTGGACAATAAACTGGATTACATTCAACTCCAGCAAACTGCCTAGAGTGAGTTCAGAGACTGCTGTGTTTTTCTTTTTTCGGAGACACAGCTCAGTGACATGCTGCGTCCGAAATCACATACTACTTGAGTAGGTACTACATTTGAATTTTAACATACTGCTCTACCGTTAAAACAGTACGTTCTAAATAGTATGAATGAGGGTAGTATGAATGGAATTCGGACGTACTACATCCGCTGTGTTGATGTCACGTGTCGTGTCGTCACAACAACAGCGCAAAAATTTATATTTTTT
>JBBPCZ010000019.1:157457-172585 GCA_037974445.1 Brycinus macrolepidotus | reverse complement strand
CTTGTGCGATTAAATGCGATTAATCAAGATTAATTAATTACAAAGCCTCTAATTAATTAGATTAATTTTTTTAATCAGGTCCCACCTGTAATATATATATATATATATACACTATACCACAATTGACTATTCAAGACATTTCTGAAAACCCTGTGTGTTCCTTTAGTGAATCTTGATGTATTTTCTTTGTCAAATGCTTTCTTACCAAGAAACTGGATTAAGTCCTGCAAGCCTGATATCTGAGAATGGCCTGTCTGACTCCTCCTCTGGGAACCTTCAGAAATGTAAGTACATGAAACAAAACACAGCTGCAGAAGGGAACTTGTGTAAAAATAGTCAGTTTTTGCAAATATGACAAGGCTAAGTCCTGACAGTTGTGTATGAGACACTGTCTGGAATGAATTAGAGATAAAGTGCTTCTAACAGAATTTGCAAGAATCCACCGCGAAACAAAACAACCCATCAGAGAGAAGAGTGTCTAATAAAACACTGCTTGTGCAGACTCCCCCTTCCCCCGTGCCTGAAAGGATTTAAATCCAGTGCCCCAATGCCAAAGAATAGCCAGGCAAAAGCTAGCTGTGTGGAGTTTACTTCATGTTTCATTCATGGACGAAAAAAATAAATCAGACATCAAACTCTGTATAACTGTGTACACAACAGCTTCTTCTCCAGCCAGGGGCTTTGGGGGCTGGAGCCCAGAGGAGGTTCAAATTCAAATTTCCAAGTGAAGTTCACCCTCTTTTCAGTCCTACCAACTGCAGCTTTAATGGAAGCCATAGTTCTGCCAAGAAAACTTTGTTTCCTTTCCAGCCGAGCTCCTACCCTAACACACATCATCCTTTACACAATCACAATTCTGGTGTAACTTATTGGTAAAGGGGGCGAACAGTCAAAGTAGCTTTTTACAGACATACCTGTCTTGTGCACTTTTTTTCTGAAACTGAACATTTTCAGTGTTATTTATGCAGGTTCATCAATACTGCATTCATTTCCTCTGAGAAACACGTTCCAACAGTATTAGTCCAATTCATGTAAAATGTTCCTGATGCTACATGGGTGTAATGACTATTATGTGATCAGTAGTTTTCTACATTTGTAACTGATGTGGTTCTGTAGACCTTCTGAATGTTCTTGAGGACTGAATGGAAAGACATAAAGAATTGAAACGGACAAAAAAAAGCACAAGTGCCACATTCACATTGTCAATTTTATTCACTTCACTGAATCTAGTTAAACAGGATTAATGAGAATCTTTGTAATGAAACATGAAGTGATCCTTAAATACTAACCTGTGCAATAACAGCACTAGAAAAATTGAATTATTACAAACTGCAATAGAGTTTACACCTGCCTGCTCACACAAAATACTGAACAAACGCATTTAAAGAGGGACCTAGTGTCTGTCAATACACTTCATATTGTCTCAGGACAATAAAATTAACCACAAATAAAATTGAAGACCTAAAAAATTGAGCCGCTCCTCTTCTCCTCATGAAATTCTTTCTTTAACCAGTAATATGAGGGGAGAGCGCGAACGCAGTCCCCCACTACCAGAAATTATGCAGTCGAGATTCCCACATTTGGGGAATTCGCAGGAGGTCAACAAAGCCGCAGTGCAATGGCTAAGCCTCACCCTGGGTGAACCACCTTCCTGATCATGGTGTCTCCCCTGCCAGGTAAGTATGAATTTCAAGCGGCCCGGGGAGCAATTCAGCACTGGCTCAACTGTTCACAAAGACGGTGAGGACTTCATTAATCGCTCACATACACACAATAAAACACTGTACAGACACGAACACACTTCACAAACACTCTGCTGCTCGTTACACAGCCATGTCCGACTATTTGTCTTTTCTTGTTAGAAATTGCTTCCCTATATTGCTTCCCATGATGCACTTCGGCTACATGTTTAACGAAGTGCTGAAACTCATCCGCCTTCCTCTTTCACGTCGGGAGCTGTAACCGAGCTCTACACCCAAAGCAGCCTCACATACACAGCTGAAAACAAGCAGCTGCAGCCTGTGATCACCATTCTTAAACACAGAGGACAAACGGCACTAAGAAAACGCATCCAAGAGATACCAGAGATATTTAAAGGGCAGACTGACCACTTCCTAATCCTCCGTTTGTACAAGAGACAGAACTGACAAACGCCAGAGGGCGCCCGTGAGGGTCTAAACGGATAAAAGTCTTCATTACACATTATTTCTACACGTTCACACAGGAATGTCCAGTACACATGGAAAGTGGTAAAATGCACGACAAACATACTATATAAAACATGCCAGCATTTTTTCCTTTTTCTACAGCAAACAAGTTTAGGGCAGTATACCACTAGCTTTCCTGCTAATGAGTCCTGATTGGTTGCACTCATCACAGACACACAATAAAACACAGAAACAGCACTTTACACACACTGTGCTTCTCAATACACACCTACATATAGCCATGTGAGCGTTTTATTGTTAGTAAAACACAGTTGCGGTGCTTCCCATGATGCAGTGGAATTTTGAACAAACTGCTTAAACATGTTCTTCCCACATTTCAGTGGGCCTTAATTAGACTTTCCGCTTTTGGACATAAAAGGGACCAGTTCCAGAAAAGAACTGTTACTGTGTTTATTTAATACTTTCGTTTTTTACTTTCATCTCTATTCCTTTTCCAGTAACCATATATAATATTTCAAACAAATACAACTACAAAAATCTGACTATTAGGGTCACCTAATTTCTCCTCCACCCCCACATACACAGACAGAGAGGGACTAAATAGGCAAACCATGTGGCTTTGTAACATCAGCACAGACATTCAACATAAAACAAGCAATTATTTATAGTTAAAATGTATCTGCCCCACTTAAGCACATATGTTTTCCCTTCCTGCATGACATTCCTTCAAATGCAAGAACTGTATCCAAGAACATATAGTGCCAGACAAAAATCAAAACCTATCCCTGTTCCAATGAAAATGTAATCATGAACCTTTCTCCAAAATACCTATATTTATGGACAGTTCCACAGCATATAAATTAAAGTGCTTACATTTCCAGCATAACATCGAGTTTGACAGGTCCAGTATTTTGAACGGCATCAACCTTACTCTCAGATCTCTTGACGGTGTGCGACCATTAACACACATTCTCTCCCAGTCTTGTTCATCAACATATTTTTGCCCTTCTTTATGGTAATTAGTTATTTTTGGCAGACTGAGACTTTCAAGAAATCCTTTCACAACCTCCTTATCACAACTGGAGTTTGAGGGATACAGTTAGGGGCAGTTTTTATATCGTAGTCAATATCATTCTTCATCAGTCTTCCACAAACAGAAGTCACTCATATTCAGAGCTCAGTATAAAACCAGCTCTAAAATAGGAAAAGGAGAAGGCATGAACATAAATTCTCATCTCAAAGTGCTGAAGTACAGACCACCATGCATCTTTTGCATCAGGTACCTTAATCGACAAACACACAAAACGGTGTTCATGATATTTGCACACTGAAAAAAATGTTAAACCCAAAATCATACTGCACCTTTATTATATTTACGTTGCAGGGTTTAGCCTAACAACCTGCTGAGTGTTTTAGTAAAATCTACCATACAAATGACCAAAGAGCTTATAGGTACAAGGTAGGAGTGCCTAATAAACTGGCAGTTCAGTGTAGTTTCTTATCTTACATTATCTTGCTTTGTTTATGAGGAATACGAGTGTCTTAACTGACCACAGACAGACTGAGGAGTGTGAATTAGTCCAGCTAGGCTGACCATGATGGCTATATTTAGAAAAGATGTTTCTGTGGTCTCGGTGTTCCCTAAGCAGGACAACCTGATCCCACATCATCAGAAAATCATTTAAATGTGTAGAAGACGAGGACTGTCCCTCATCTACTGTTAAACCTTTAGCACCAGCATGAATGACTGTGGTAACCCATATCAGCTTAGAGATTTTCTTTCACTTCCATTTATTTTTTGAATAAAAAGGCTGTTTTTTTTATTGGCTGGTTATTTTTTAATAAAAAGGCAACTGTGCTCCTGTGTGCTGCTGGATTAGTGGTACAGCCCTGTTGTATAGTGAACTGACAAAATAAAAAGACAAATTTAAAATTAAAATGGTTATCACTGGTCACTATTCATGTTGCACATTGCACTTAAGTGCTGTTTCTCTTAATTGCAAACAGCATGTTTATCCCCCAACCATCTACAAAACGGCCTCTACACTTCAGTCTCTTTCTTTCTTTCTTTCACTGACTTAGTTAAACTGCTGATCTTATTTTTCCAAGTTAAAAGATTTTTAAACGGCCTGATAAAATGATGTACGTCTTAGTTAATAATTCAGTGTTAAATACAAAGTGTAGCTGCTAAAATGCGTTAACTACACTGCATGTCCAAAAGCATCCAGATAATCCTTCTAACTTCAAATTCAGTTGCATTAAGTTGCACCCATTTCTGACACACTGACTAAATACAGCTTGTTTAATCTCTTCAGAAAAGCACTGCCATTAAAACAGGATACTGAAGCAATTGCACAAGAGCCTAGGGTCACTGTGCGTAGAACCAAGTGTTGGCTAAAGGGGTATAAAGCCCCCCAGCACTGGACTGTGGAGCAGTGGAGTTTTCTGAAGTGATGGAGCTCCATTAAATACATTATATGGACAAAAGTATTGGGGCACACCTGTTTTTCAGGTTTTGGGCAAGGCCGCTTACTTTCAGAGAAGGGCAATTTTAATACTTCAGCATACCAAGACATTTTGACAACGCCATATTTCCAACTTTGTGGACACAGTTTGGGGAAGAACCTTCTCTATTCCAGCATGACTGTGCCCCAGTGCACAAAGCAAGCTACATAAAGACATGGTTGGATGAGTTTGGTGTGGAAGAACTTCACTGGCCCGCACAGAGCCCTGACCTCAACCCCATCCAACACCTTTGGGACGAACTGGAACGGAGATTGCAAGCCAGGCCTTCTCATCCAACATCAGTGCCTGACCTCGTACATGCTGTACAGAATGAATGGCCACAGGAACACTCCAAAATCTTGTGGAAAGCCTTCCAAGAAGAGTGAAAGCTGTTATAGCTGGATCAACTCCATATTAAAGTCTATGCAATGTCATTAAAGTCCCTGCAGTGTACCTTTGGGATGAGGGATCCAGAAGAAATCATCCAACATCACAACCAGTAAACACTAATGCTTTTTGTTGGATGTGCAGTTGTCTACAACCCTCTGGATATACAGCAGAATGATTCTCGCCTCTGAAGGCAACACTGAATCGTATTAAATGCTGTGATGGTGTAGTAGCTCGAGTATGGGTTGTTAAATGCTGAGATGGGTGTTGTTGTAGTTCGAGTATGGGTTGTTAAATGCTGTGATGGTGTAGTAGCTCCAGTATGGGTTGCTAAATGCTGAGATGGTGTTGTAGTAGCTCGAGTATGGGTTGTTAAATGCTGAGATGGGTGTTGTTGTAGTTCGAGTATGGGTTGTTAAATGCTGTGATGGTGTAGTAGCTCCAGTATGGGTTGCTAAATGCTGAGATGGTGTTGTAGTAGCTCGAGTATGGGTTGAAATGCCCTTGGCGGCGCTCTTTCTCTCCAGCGTGGTTCATTTCAGCAACATTGCTGCTGCTGCTTTCCTGCTCTCTTCTTAGTCCAATACAGTCTCAGTCATGGCCCTGCTGAAGTCCAGCAAGTTTATTTTAAATGCCGGAGCTTATACTCCAGCTCTGGGAGTGCTGCCTCTCCGTGCGAGGTAATGTGGGCTTTGGAAATGACTGGAAATTCATTTTAAACACGGCAATATTAGGTCGTTGGCTTGTTCTTGGTGTGTGCGGGTTACTTAGCATAGTGTATCTCTCCGGTCACTAGGACACAAGGACGTTAGCTAGTGTGAACATTAACTAAGTTAAATATTTTGATAGTTTCGAGCATGTGGAGTAAAACAGCGTGTCGTGTACTAATGCTGTAATTTGTGTTTAACGTGTAAAACGGTAAACTCCTGTCAGCTAGCTAGCCAGCTAACCTTCATGACTATTGAGTGTTGTCTGCCAACTTTCCAATAAGCATGTTTACTGTTTCTGCAACACAGTAAGAAATGATTTAACGGGCTTTTTTGGAGACATTAGCAAGTTGACTGTTGTTAGATGTTAACAGCTTGGCTGGTTTGGACAACACAACGATATTATCTAAGGTTAAAACAGGCTAGCTAACTAGCACGGCCTCGCTGGCAGCTAGCTAGTGGCTTTTCCAAGGTTGTTTCTATCTGAAGATGTCCAAGGTTCATCTCTGCTGCATGGAGCAGTACAGAAACTCATGTATTTTTCATATTTAACAATAATAGAGTGCAAAATCGGCTGAAGAACTAGCCAACTTTTTAAATTCTAGCTTATTGTGTGCCAGTGCACTGATTCAGGGCCTAGTGGTTTGCAGATGTGCATGTTTCATGTAATGCTATGCATGATTGGCATTACATTGCTGTACACTGGCTGATGTGCCCCCTTTATTTTCCTGACATTCATCAGCAGACGCATCCTCTTAGTATAAATCATCTGTAAACTGTGTTATCTTGTTCCAGTTACTCGTCTAATGCATGCATGCATGCATGCATTTTCCTTGCCTAGAAAATTATAGGATGCGTTTGATCACTGGACCACGTGTTTTATTGGTAACGCTAAAAAGGATGTAAATATGTCTGTTATCAAAATAAATGTTATTCAGTATAAATATCTGAATTTCGGAAAATATATCTGTTTTACATTTATATTCGTCAGGGTTTTTGAATCTTTTTTTTTTTTAATATATTTTGTTGCCAGTTTTGCTGAAAATAGAGGACCAGGTTAAGAAATATTCTCTCAGGGTCATTAAATTTGATATTGTAGAAATGTGGGGTTCCAAAGTGCTTGGCTCACAAAGTGCAGAGGCAGGTTATCAGATCATATCACAGTGTACATCTTTATTGAGAGGACCGTGCCAGTCTTATTAGAAAGGATACTGGGTTTCTTGCAAAAGTGCAAAACTATATAGAAAAAGCAGGTACCTGGCTTCCTAAGGAACTGGATGGAATTAATTATATGCAGGATATTGTCTTTTTATAATCACTGGTTTTCATTGGTGTAGAATAACCTGAGTCACAATGTGGCAGAGAACCTTCACAAGGGGACGCGCACACGTCCTGTTACTTATAGGTTCAATAATGTAACCGACTGTCAGTAGTAGGTGCAAAAAAAGATTTTGAGTATATAACTGATTTCTTTGTCATTATTGATTTAGACTATGGATACTGAGCAAGTATGAGTGGTTGCAGTTCTTTTTTTAATCTAAAAGAGGATCAGCCATTTTCAACTTCCAATGCTTTACATGCGAAGGGAGATTGAAAGACAAACTTGACACTGACTCATGTAGAAGTTCCATACTTGAAATCACATTTGGAACAAAGTTCTGTTTTATGCCTGTGGAGTGCTTTGTCTAGGGAGTGTTTGTTGATGACTCAGGATTGGTTGTGATCAGGAGGGTGGGAGACGGACACCAGACTTCATTGGTTTAAAAAGAAGTGCGTGGCATGTCCCTCTCTTGGACCTGCAGGTCTAATCTTGTGTTGCACAATATCATCTATAGTTTACTCGAATGAGACTGCCAATTATTCACATGTAATGAATAGTTTTGTAGATTAAATAGGCTTTGAGTGTCTGTGTAAGCCGTCTTAAGCGCTTGTAGTTGAAGCATGACCCTCAAAAGTAAGCCTCTTTATTGGTGCTAGTTGATTTTCACAGTGAGGAAGTGAAGTGAGCCATAACTAAAATCCTAGGTTTGTTTTAGTGTGTGGAACAGTCTTTGTTCCAGTCTTTAAACAGGCATTTCATTACATCATAGTCGCACTTGTTGTTAGTTCTTATACTGGAAAAAGCAGTGAAGATCAGGTTGACAAACTCTAGTGAAGACGTAGCTTGAGCCTATTCTCGGTGTGCACCTCAGATGAATGTAGCACAGAGTGGGAGGCAGGCTATATTTAAGGATACTGAGCCTCCAACATTGACAACGCTCCAAATTCTTTAGAGATCACAGTCATTGAACTCTTGAGAGTATTCCAGTTCAGCTTGTCTCAAAGTAATACCATCAGTGCTTAACCATCTTGACCAGACATTTGAAACAGACTAGGAAATTTTGTTTGATTTGGATAGCCACTAACACTAATTTCAAAAAGTAGATTAATGCAAGTCTATTTTAGTAATTGTTAGCCTATGCAGTAAAAATCACTTTATAGTAGAAGTACTCTGCTTGTGTCTTGTAGCTCATGGTGGACTGAGGTACAGATGGGCCCCCCTGACCCCATCCTGGGTGTCACAGAAGCCTTTAAGCGTGACACCAACCCCAAGAAGATGAATCTTGGAGTGGGAGCTTATCGTGATGACCAGGGAAAACCCTATGTCCTTAACTGCGTCCGCAGGGTGAAACTTATATTTTCTTTTTTATTGTGATTTAAATGCTCTTTATTTTCATAGTTAAATATCAATGTATTTATGTACCCACCAGAGGGCCTTATTACTATTGAAATACAGCAACATAGTTATCTTGATTATTTATTCTCTCATTCTTTGATACTGTAATCCAAGCTGACTATGAATTGTTGGTGTTTGTAGGCTGAGGCTCAGATTGCTGCTAAGAACCTGGACAAAGAGTACCTTCCCATTGGAGGCCTGGGAGAGTTTACAAAGGCCTGTGCTCAGCTGGCTCTTGGACCTGAAAATGAAGTGCTCAAGAGTGCCAGGGTAAGGAGACAACTCCAAGAGCTATGTTGTTTTTTATTAAATGTTTTTAAGACGGACCTTGAAAGCATCATTTTGGGTTGAAAACTTATTCAATTCCCCTCTTTTTATACACAGAGCATCACCGTCCAGACCATTTCAGGAACGGGGTCTCTGCGTATTGGAGCTAACTTCCTGGTTGGTAGATTTTCATTCTGTGGCTTCCATATGGCTTGAAGCAATAAGTCTGGGTTTTCTGCTTCTCTTACCAGTTCTCTCCTTTCAATATGTGTTTTCTGCAGTCGCGATTCCACACTGCATCCCGAGATATTTACCTGCCTAAGCCTTCCTGGGGAAACCACACGCCCATCTTTAGGGACGCAGGCTTGCAGCTGAAGGCTTACACCTACTATGACCCAAAGACCTGTGGCTTTGACTTCAAGGGTGCCCTTGATGACATTTCAGTAAGATGAGATATTTGTTTTTGATTAGAAGTGTAATTCAAAGTAACCCTTCAGTCTCAGTACATAGAATACAGGGTCCAACATAGGTTCTTTTGTTTAACACTTTGTAGTTGCACAAATCCATTTAGAATTGTTCAGCATGCCCATACCAAGTGTAAATGGTCTTTTTCCCTCTACATCCGCTTTGTTTGGCTAAAGTATTTTAGATAAAGATGCAGTTCCTTTAACAAGGGGCACAGGGCAACCTAAAGTTGAACTAAATGGTAAATATTTGTCTTATTAAAAGAAAAACCCTGTTCTTAGTTAAACTTAAATTGTCAATACGAACATTACACTCAGAGAATCACTGATGCAAAAAGTAATCTTTCATTGTTGTGAGGATAACCAATTATTATTAAAAATAACCAATTTAATGTACATTTTGATGTATGTATTCATTATCTATACTTTAGTGTTTCTTTGAATCGAGGAAAATAAAGAAAAAGGTCAACAAGCCGTCAAAAAGCAAGTAGAACACCTCACCCACTTTAGCCCAGCGTTATTCAGAGCGTAGTAAATGCATATAGAGCAGTGCATTAAAATTGTTGTGAATGTATCAAGCAAAAGACAGTAACATTAATAAAACATTAATTTTTCTGTATCTGTTATTTCGCACAGAAAATTCCAGAGAACAGTGTGATTGTACTGCATGCATGTGCACACAACCCCACAGGAGTGGACCCGAGGCCAGAGCAGTGGAAAGAAATGTCTAGTGTGATCAAGGTACTGTTTAGTGTGATGATGAAACTGTAACCTGCTTGGCCTAGTGGATTGAGAAACAAGTGCAGTAACTGTTTAAATTGTATGCTTTAATCTCCCTCTCCTCCAGAAAAGAAATCTGTTGGTGTTTTTTGACATGGCCTACCAAGGCTTTGCCAGTGGGGATATTGACCGGGACGCCTGGGCTGTGCGCCATTTCATTGAGCAAGGCCATAACATTGTTCTGTCTCAGTCCTTTGCTAAGAACATGGGTCTGTATGGTGAGTGTACTACGCAGTGACAGACTGTTGTAGTCTAATAATGGAAAAAAATCACTCAGAATACATTACTGTTTATACTAAGCAAGTAGGCATTGGAGCTGCTTAAATTGTTATGTCCCGAGACTCATTTGTGAGTGTGTGTGTGGTGTACAGGTGAACGTGTTGGAGGCTTCACAGTGGTGTGTAAGGATGCTGAGGAGGCCAAGCGTGTGGAGTCACAGCTGAAGATCCTCATCCGGCCTATCTATTCCAATCCCCCAATGAACGGAGCTCGCATCGCCTCAACCATCCTGAACACACCTGAACTCTGCAAGGAGTGGTTAGTCTGAAAGAGATTATACTGAAAATGCAAACACTTATAATACTTAGGGAAAGCTAGTGGGGGCCACTAGTAGTAACGTAGTGGGTAGTAGGCTAGTGGGTGAAACACTTGCCTGTGAACCTGATGACCACAAAGTCACAGATTTATAAACCCCCCACTTTCTACCATTGTGTCCTTGAGCAAGACACTTAACCCTCAGTTGCTCCAGGGGGACTGTCCCTGTAACTAAGGATTGTAAGTCGCTCTGGATAAGGGCATCAGCCAAATGCCACTTTACCACTTGCGACTGTGCAGTTAGTGCACTTAGTGATACTGCAGTTCGAGATACGAAATCATTCTATTTTTTCATTTGTAGTTGACTGAAATTTGTGGAATCATTCTTTTCGGATATACAGATGGTTATTTGTTGACCATTGCTGTTGGTACAATAGTAACGTGTGTGTGTGTTTGTGTGTGTTTGTTTATTTATGTCAGGCTGGTGGAGGTGAAAAGCATGGCCGACCGCATCATTAAGATGAGGGAGATGCTTGTTTCAAACCTTAAAAAAGAGGGGTCCACTCACAACTGGCAGCATGTCACTGATCAGATTGGCATGTTCTGCTTCACTGGTCTCAAGCCTGAGCAGGTTAGTCAGCTAACAAGCATATTGTTCCTAAAGATAGGTACAGAGTACAGAATTGTCATCATAAGCTAGTAAGACGCTACTGAAAATTCACACTTACAAAATCAGACTACATATTTTACTCAAATCACAGCTACATTACTGGCGTGGCAGTGTTATTAGGTTAACTTTCTGTTATCAGAGTTTGGAAAGCTTGGTTGGTTAATCCCTGCTTTAATAGGAATCGCAGACTCCTGTTTTTTCCTAAAGTAGCAGCAGGCAACTGTGAACGGTGCAACAACAACAAACATGAAGCAAAGCAAAATCTTTGTGTGTCATTACTGAATGCTTCAAACTAAGCTTTTGAATTACTTTTAAAGAGAGGATGTCATGAACCATGTTTTGCTACGAAGACTGTCTGATGAAATTTCAGTTATTTTTATCTGGATAAAGATAATTTGTTTTCTTTTTTTAGCACTCAACCAAGAAATTGTTTGTAGGTTTGTTCAGTGTTTGTTCTCAGTAGTTCCTTCGCTAACTTCTTCATTCTTCCTGTTCTCTGTTCTTCGGCAGGTTGAGCGCCTGATTAAGGATTACTCCGTCTATATGACAAAGGATGGCCGTATTTCTATGGCAGGAGTGACTTCCGGAAATGTGGCCTACCTGGCACACGCCATCCATGCTGCCACTAAGTGAAGCCGGCTGTCCACTATGGTTGCAGGATGTAGTGGCATTGAACAGAAGGAAACTGGAGTTGCACAAGAAAATATATTTCCCATAAATTAACTTAGTTTCATTTTTCAGGAGGTTTGTAAAGAAGGACTATACTGTATTCTGAAAGCTCATCTTGTTTGGCACCATTGTTTACCTGTGATGAGTTCTTTATCAAACATTGGCAGACCCAACACAAATTTAACAGTAGCACTTATCGTGCATTTCCCTTTGATAAGAATAGTGGTAGGGGTGAAAGTAAACTGATATTGTAAACAAGAGAAAGTTCCCAAAGAGCACACTATGTTGGTGGCTAATTTTTCCACTGATGGCAAATTGAAAACCAGCTGTAAATAAAGATTAATGTGCAATTAATGTGACACCAATGGAGCAAAGGCACTTTTCAGTGGAGGGTGTGTGTTTAGGAGTGAAGGTGACAGACTGGGTTTGGTGTGTGTTTCAGATTTGCCCTTTTTTAGTGTAATTTATTGTAATGTTATCTTGTTCTGTCACCTTAAGTCTGGCTCATATATCTCCATTACAAACTTTAAACTGATTAATCTCTCATTCAGATGATTATGTTGAAGCACACACTGCATTGTACTCACCATTGCATCCGTTTTACTGGGTGGGTGTGAATCATGTCCTGAACTTTATGCATCATTGGATTGTAAATTCCATTTAGCCTAGTATTTGTAGAAGGAACCATAACCACAGCTTGTGGTATACATTTCCCAAACTTTATTTCTTGTGCTCTGTGTGCCATCCAGTGGCTGTGGGTGGTATATGCTGGGCCTGGAGCAGACACTGGCTTAGACTGAAACATTTTTATTAGTAAGTCACTTTAAACTCTGTCTAGTGCACGAAAATTTCACTGACTCATCAAGCCCCAACACCTGAGCAGTTTGTCTCTTCTTATAAGGTTGAATACATGATTTTAATTGTTTAGAAATAGTTATTTGGTTTCTGTAGTGGTTTTGTTCATACAGTTTTCTTCATTCCAGGAGCAGACTCCATTATCAGATTCTGCAGATTATCTAAATACAGACGTCAACTGTCAACAAATGAAATGTTACATCTCCTGTACTGTATGCAGTAAACAAATAAAGGTGGGCCTAAAAATAAAAGAAGTCTTTATGGTTAAAGAGGTGGTGTATGGTTACCCCAAATTAACTAAAATGAGTAAATCCTGTCAGATGCGTTCACCCTACGGTAAATTCAGCATAACATCTGTTATCGACTGCTCCCAATTAGTGGTCGCCATAGCGGATCAACCGTCTCCATTTCCTTCTGTCCTCTGCATCTTCCCCTTTCACACCAACTGCCTGCATGTCCTCCCTCACCACGCCCATAAGCCTCCTACTAGGCCTTCCTCTTTTCCTTTTCCCTGCAGCTCCATCCTCAGCATCCTTCTCCCAACAGGCTCAGAGTCTCTCCTCAGCACATGTCCAAACCAATCTTGCCTCCGACTTCTCTGAAAGTTCCAACTCGAGCTGTCCCTCTAAAAACCTCATTCCTTGTGCCTCCCAATGCACATCTTCACATTTTCAACTCTTGTCACCTCCAGCTCTGCTCCCTGTCATCAGTGCCACTGTCTCCAAACCATCAAACCAGACAACATAGCTGGTCTCACTTCCGTCTTGTACACCTTCCCTTTCACTCTTGCTGGTACCTGCCTGTCACAAATCACTCCTGCCGCTCTTCACCCATTCCACCCTGCCTGGCACTCTCTTCTTCACCTTTCACACTTCCTGTAACTTCGGACTGTTGACCCCAAGTATTTGAACTCCTCCAGCTCTACTCCCTGCGTCCTCACCATTCCACTGTCCTCCCTCTCATTCACACACACGTATTCTGCCTTAGTCCTACTGACTTTCATTCCTCTCCTTTCTGGAGCATATCTCCATCTCTCAACCTGCTCTCTGCTTTTGTTACAGATCACAATTCAGCATAACATATTGACCTAAAATATTGATATCAGGGGGACAATATATGTACTTTTCTTTTATGATGAGGCCAGTAACTGTACCCTGACCTGCATCTTGATGACTAAAGGAAGTCTGTGTTAAAGCATATGCATTTTAGATAATTTATTGTACTCTCTAAAGGAGAGGATATGCTGAGATGGATCAGAGCCTTGTGAGATCCTCTTAAGAGGTTCTGCTAAGCTAATTCCTCCGTCATGTGACTGTAGCTTTGAGGCAGATATCCAGGGGGTGCTGTCACGGTCTGTACGTGTACTACGGAAACAGTCGTGCTACAATGAAAGCCGCATTTAAAAACTGCAAGAACGTTCTGATAACTGGAGCTAACCGAGGCCTCGGGTTACAGATAGTGGAGAGCTTAGTGACGGGAGGATTTTCTCCTGGGAAGATTATTGCTACGGCCAGAAACCCGGAGGGAGCGAAGGTAAAACCAAGCCTCTGTTGCAACACATAGCCATGCATGATACGAGTTGTGCAACTGCAACGATAACTTTTTAGGTCATGATAAAAGGTCATGATTTAAAAGGTAGCCGTGAGAAGAGCTGGTGGGATTCTCTAAATGCAGAGGAAAGGTGCTTCAGTTCTTCCTTTCTTATCTCCTTTAGTACAGGGTACACTGAACCATCATTTAGGACAGGTGACAGTAGAGACCTACAAGTTTTGAACCCACTCACCAGTATTTTCACAACGAAACACATCTTCATCTTTCTAAGCCACTAAGGAATTCGAGCACTATCTGAATCTATTTAGTTTTCCTGAAAAGCTGTTAAAACACGGACTATTTGGGGTTTTTTTTTTTCAGATGTGTAAATTCATTGTGTTTCTTCTAATTCATTGCATGAATAGATGTGCCGCTGTCTCCTACTGAAGCCCACCACCAGCTCATTGGTTCTCCTGACACCACAATGTCAGGTTCTCCACATCCTCCGTGTCTTATAATTATTGGAGATGAAGCCCAGCACTACTGTGTTGTCAGCAGGTTTGACAGTGGAGTTGGAGCTGTGTGTGGCCATGTTGTCATTAATGTTAGTGGTGGGCGGCTCGATCCAAATATCGATAATATCGATGCCAACGTTGGTACTGATATTGACTGATACCAGTGTAATGAGATCGATACTTTTCAAGTGTTATTTCACACACTCTGCTCTTCCTCCCCACTGTTGTGACTCAGGAGCGCCAGGCAAACGCAAGCAAGCGGCGCGCGCGCAAGCACGCGCACACACGCACGCACGCACATACACAGACACACACACAAGCAGAGACGGAGCAGAGGAATGGCAGAGAGGAAGCCGAGCGG